>MU185463.1:58094-72660 GCA_016904865.1 Pissodes strobi | reverse complement strand
AAATGCGACAACTATAGAGGAATATCCGTAACCAACACCATAAGCAGGATATATGGAAGAACACTCAAAAACAAGATAGAAGATGAATACAGTGCAATGGACGCCAAAGAGCAAGCCGGATTCAGAGCAGGAAAATCCACAATTGACCACCTATTTACGTTTACTCAAATCATAGAAAAGGAAATCGCATATAACCAGGAAGTACATTTGCTATTTGCGGACCTTAAAAAAACCTATGACAGCTTTCCTCTAGAAAATTATAGGAAGCTTTACAACATACCAACATAAATGCTAAAATAATAAACGCAATCAAATCACTGTATAATAATGCAAGAACACAAAGAAAAATAGGAAATAACTTAACAACCGGGGGTCACAGTAACCAAGGGACTCAGACAAGGGTGTTGTATATCGCTAACACTGTGCAAAGTCCATCTAGAAACCGCATTAACAAGATGAAAGAGGAAATGCAGCAATGAGCAAACCTGTGGATGATACATCAACAATCTATACTTTGGCATTTGCCGATGATCAGGTGGTGATTGCACAAGACATTGATGACATTGAATATATGACACACAAACTAATTGAAGAGTATGATAGGTGGGGTCTAGAGGTTAACATGTAGAAAACAGAATACATGTGTATAGGAGGAGAACAACAAGATCTGCCTATCTCAGATAACAGAATATCAAATACTGCAGCTCATACAAATATCTAGGCGTAAAAATATCGAAAGAAGAAAGTCTGAACTGAGCAATAGCCAAAAGAAAGACATCTTCAAGGCAGGAAGGCTGTGTCCATGTTAAACGGCATATCATGGGATAAACACATTACAATGGAAAACAAACACAGAATATACAATGCAATACTTAAAAGTATAGTAACCTATAGTAGTGAAGTGTGGCCTTTAAAGGATAAAATAGAGAAAACACTAAAAGCCAGAGAGATGGACTTTAGTGTGGAAATAATGGAAGTAAAGCACGATATTGTAGATAACATAAGAACTGGACAACTCAGATGGTACGGAAATGTACAGAGAATGGACTAAGACCGACTCCCGAAGAAAGTAGGTACTACACTGGACACCGCAAGGAAGAAGAAGGAGAGAAAGTCCCCGGAAAAGCTGGAGAGAACTGGATTGGAGAAACCAAATCAGTTGGACATTAGGAATCGGAATACGGAGGACGTTGTAACCCGATGCATACATACACATACATCTAAACATGTTTTTAACATAATCAAGAAACATTCAACAAATTTTAGTATAAAAGAACGTGCAAACCGAGTAAACGACAACTTGGTCCAGTTCATAGTATCCCAGATTGACAAACGCCTACGATCATCAAGTTTACACCTCCTTAAGTTACGTCAGTAGAAAGTAGACAAAGTCAGTTAAATTAAAGTGAAATTAAATTAAAGTGAAACCAAATTAAGCATACCAATATAAATGAAACCAAATTAGATCTCTTAAATTCAATATAAATTAGAAGTTCTTTCAAGGGAATCTCTCAAATTGCCCCAAGGAAGCCATATATATCGCATCTTTAACGAATAGTCATGCGCTCTACGCTCTTGTGGTACATTATGCTTGAACATGGTTTTTAGCATAGGTTCATACGTCAATATTTTATAATAAACATGGACATCAATAGATGTATATTTATTTATAAGTAAGAGAGTTTTTGTCTTCCATCATCATCATCTGAGCTACGCAACCTGAAAGGGCACAGAGGATCACCCCAAGCAATGTTCCCTGTGACAATATCATTTTAATTAATGAAGTTCTTGTTAAACGACTGTAGGTTGTTTGATACCTGTATCGTTTATATTTTATCGTTATACATAATTTTAATTAATGAATTTAAAATTAAACGACTGTAGGTCGTTTGATGTCTATCGTTAATATTCTCGTTTCATTTATTGATCTGGCTATGTCGCTTGTCGAACTTAACTTTAAAGAGCTGTAGGTTATCTAATTTCATGCATCATATATATTTCTGCTTCTCTTCATAGTTTCTGTGATGATACTTAAATGTATCTTTATTATATCTGATATTATCTCAAGTAGAGAATTCATTTTGCTAAAGTCAGGATAAGTGATTAAATTATTGTATTGGCTGTAAAGCTCATGGCAGTAATTGGTTTCCCATAACTGAAATTTGCAAATTTAATATTTAGCCTTCTGTAGAACTCTTTTACTCATTTGAATAATACTCCAGTTCATATTTGAATTCTGTATTCACATTAATTATTACTTATAATTCTCGCTATGATTATCATTATATTATGTTGTATAATACGGCTTATACTAACTGATACTGATTGTCTTCTAATCTCCTATATATATCGAGTTGATGTAGGTTCAAGACTTGTATATATTATTATAATAACAGTGCAAGGTCGTCAAGGTTAGGTCATCCTTGTTGTCGGCGTTTGATAGTGCGTTCGTTGAATTGCAACAATAGTATTACGTGTACCAGATAATATAAATAACCTTCGCTTAAACCTCGATCCGGACTGATTACCTTCACTGGTTTAATTTATGAAATACGGAGTGTTTTCTTGATACCCTGCACTTGATATCGACATCGAGTTGAGCTCAATTCGTATACCTGTAGGTATTTAACGGCTATATGTACGTATTTCCTTCACAGTTTGTCTCATTGATCTAGTATAATTGAGTGACTGTTTATTGGTCTACGGATATTGTTGTTGCCACGGGATTAGTTTAGGTTAGGCTTGGTTAATAATCACTTCATGTATACCTGTAGATATTCACCGGCTATATTTATGCATATTTACTTCACTGTTAATCTCATTGATTTAGTATAAAGCTAGTTTATTAAAATTGTTTCATGATTGACAGTGTGTAGTCAGACCTTTAATAATTCAGTTGGAATTATTTCATCTGAATTCATTTTTGCATTCTGGTAAAAAGAGAGGCAAACTCAGTATCCATAAAATGAGAAATGGCAAACGAGAAATTGTTACTGAAAGGGACGAAATCGTAAGAACAATCGAGGACTTCTACCGAAACCTGTATTATAGTCAGTCAATGGCAAACCCAAACCAAAACCAGTACGAAAATCCAAAAGCCATTATGAATATGGGATCAGAAGAATTGGAACCTGTCGAAAATAATGAACTGGAAGCAGCCCTGAAGCAACTCAAAAATTGTAAAGCGCCAGGAGAAGACCAAATCACAAGCGAGGTGCTTAAAATGGGCGGAAAAACCCTCAAAAAAGCACTCATAATACTACTTAACAAATGCCTAGAAGAAGGGAGGATTCTAGATACCTGGAAAAATGCAGAAGTCATTCTCCTCTTCAAGAAAGGCGACAATACGAACATGGAGAACTATAGGCCAATCAGTCTCCTATCTGTCTTTTACAAGTTGTTAACGAAAATCATTACAAACCGCCTGAGCCAGTAATTTAATTTATACCAACCAATCGAACAGGCCGGATTTAGAAAAGGTTTCAGCACCATCGACCATATCCAGACAATACGCACGCTAATAGAGAGGTGCACGGAGTATAATGTCCCACTACCTATGGCCTTTGTGGACTACCGGAAGGCATTCGACTCAATCGAAATCTGGGCAGCGATGAGAGCGATGAACGGAGCTCGCGTGTATTATAGGTATGCCAACTTACTCAAGTACATATACGAAAATGCCACTTTACAGGTGAAAATTAATGAAGACTGAATCACTGGAAAGATTTCGGTGAAAGGGGGCATTAGGCAGGGTGACACAATCTCACCTAAGCTATTTGCTTTAGCTTTGGAGGATGTGTTTAAATGTTTGTCTTGGGAGAGGAGAGGTATCAATATAGACGGGAAACGCCTCTATCATCTGCGATTTGCTGATGATATCGTTCTCCTCAGCAGCGACACAAATGAACTGTAAACAATGATCCAGGAACTCAAAAATGCTTCCCAGGCTGTAAGCCTTCACATGAACCTTCAAAAGACTAAAATTATAAGCCCTGACAATATGAAGGTCTCCATCGAAAACCAGGATCTGAAAATTGTCAAAGAATACATATATCTAGGACACAACATCAAACTTGGAAAATAAAATCAAACATCAGAGATCACCAGAAGAATTAATCTCACCTGGATGGCGTTTGGAAAGCTTAGCTATATCTTTCGAAACTCGACCATTCCAATCAATCTAAAGAGGAAGGTTTACGATGCGTGCATCCTCCCAGTGACAACATACGGACTCGAGATGGTGACACTTACTTTAGGAAGTGCCAACCGTCTCCGGGTCTGTCAAAGATCAATGGAGAGAGCTATGCTTGCAGTGAGTCTGAGAGACAAGATCAGGAACGACGAGATAAGGAGAAGAACGAAGGTCTGTGACGTTGTCGAGCGTATAGCGAGATTGAAGTGGCGTTGGGCAGGGCACGTTGCTAGGTACAACATAAAACGGACCAAAACACTTATGCAATGGCGTCCAAGAGACTCAAAAAGATGTGTCGGACGTCCTCAGGCGAGATGGCGAGACGACATCCAAAAACATGGCGGGAAAAACTGGATTCAAACCGCCCAGGAAAGATCGGCATGGAAAACACTGGAAGAGGCCTTTGTCCAGGAGTGGATATCTAGAGGCTGAAGAAGAAGAAGAAGATTTCAAAATAGGAATTGGGCAATGTTAATATTATAAGACATCGACTAGAAAGTTGTATTTTGTTTTGCTTTGATTTAATATTCTAATAATGGAGGTGAAATCACGTTATCATAATTTAAGATAAAATTAATTATTGTGCTGAAAGGGTTTGTGAAGTTTTCAAATTTAAATAAATAAGTTGTTCGTATATCCTCAGTTTTTTTAACATTCTTATTTTTTTACCGTATTTCCAAGGATTAATCATCATTGATAATTTTTTAGTGAAAAAATTAGTGGCGCCCTCACCTAACTACAAGACATAGACCCACGCCTTTTAAAAAAATTATACGCTGAGTTAACCTGGCATAACAGGCGTTCCGGGTTAAACAATTAACAGAGAGTGTTACAGAATTAGGACCCGACGAGACGCTTAAGGCTGGTTCCAGTATTTTATGTCATTCAGGAAGTCCCTAGAGAGGAGTACGGTTGAAGCACGCGATAATGATGACCTTAAGAGGTCAGTGGCACTAGTAAGAAATAGTTGCTGTCCAGGGAATACTATTTTGTAAAACTGAGGCAAAAAAATGGTAAAACGGTGTGGTGGAACAAGTACTTGGAAAAAATGGAGGCCCACGACAAAAACTCTGCATTGAGTAAGGATTAAGATGGGTGACCATTGGCCGAAATCCAAGACTTGGAAGCTCTTCCAAGTGAGGTGAGAAGGCTATTTAAAACCCATCCAGATCTGGGCTCCATATAAAGTGAAACTCACGCAGTGCAATAAGACAAGAAGGAAGTCTATAAGGAAATGTAAAAGCCAATCGTGGAAAAAGTTTTATGATGATATGGCTGAAACTCCCACATGCTGCAGAAGCCCTAAAGTGCTGGCCAAAGAAGATACTATGAGTCAAGTAGGTTTCTTGAAAAAGAACGACAATTTTTGCATACTTTTTTAAATTAAGGATTATTTTGTTAACAAACAAAAAATATGAGGACGCAATTTCAATTTGCAATAAAAGGTATCACATTTTACATGCCCGCCAACACACAAACGTCAACCATATAACTGATTTGTTTGCATTCATTAATCAACATTTTAATGCATATGTATATTACAATAAAATATTGAAAAGAGTAATTTATTGCGAAATGTTTTGATTTAATTCATCTAGATTTTATTATGGGAAAATACCAGGATTTTTAATTTTAAATACGCAGATTTTTGAAGAGATATTTATTCGGTTCATAAAATCCATGGGGAATTCTAAACAAATTTGACATAGCACCCATATACTTAAATTCAAGGGATTTTGAGACAGGCCGAGTTATTTAAAATTTGGCCATTATTAAAAATATAAAATTATCAGACACGAAAATCCCTATGCTATTTTAACATAAGTAATTATCATTTTATCTGCGCTGATTTTTATCTTTTTGTTTGTTGCTGCAGAATCTTTAGAAACTTCAAATTGAAAACAAAATTAATAGAATGAAAATAAAAATAATTATGCAAAAAGAATTCAAATGTAAAAGTTGTCAATTATTCCATGTGCAAATAATCAAATCATAAATAGAATTTAATATCAAGCCTTAAAATGATTCCATCAGGAGGCCTTTAAGTATATTCAAACACTTTCGAGGACGACACTCTAAACCCAAAAGAAAATATTGCAAAAGGGTTTCATTATTGGCATGAAAACCTCTCAAATTTTTTCTCTGCAAGTTTACTTGCCGGCGGTAAATGCGAAAGACTGAGTATTAAATAACAATATTTGCTATTATGTATGCTAATAAATATTGGCCAGAAGAGTTTGAAATAAAATTCGTTTCACCCTGAAAACCCATTTATTATTAAATAGAGGAAAGGCTGAAAATTTTATCCGGGAAGACGAAAGGCATGACGTTTAATGGAATTTGGTGCAGGGAGATGTGTGATGTTTATCCAGATAAATAATTGTCAGAGACAGAAGTCTCTGCAATGTGCGTGTAGAAGTTTTCATTATTTCAGTGCGTATGATACACATTTTTTAAAGTTCTCAAAATTGTTCAAAAACTTTGTTAGAATTTAAAATATGCTATTCCTCATAAGCTTTAGATTAAGGGAAAATTTGAGTAAGACAAAATCCATGAAAACTTGCTAATTTAATTCTGGAAATATTTTTTATAATATTATAGATATATAAGGACTAAGCAATTATTTTTCCGTTTCAGAATATGAACTTACCTGCACGAAAAGCAATTTTTGAAGAAAAACCTCAAGCAAGTTGAAACAACTAGTCTACTGTCTACTTGCAAAAAAAAAACAAAAAGTTTTCAGGAATTTACGAAACAATCACCCTCTCATTAGTAGCATAGAGCGCTCTTTGAGAACGTTTCGCGGCCGAAGTTGCGGTGTTAACTAACTCTCCGCAAGAACATTTCCAGAGGCTGTAGCAACTTCGCGAATCTGCGCCACGAAGGAGCGTTAAATCGCCGCTCCTCAGCGACATCGTGCGTGCGTGTTTTTGGAGTTCGCCACCACAACTCCCCCATCGTCGCCGCTACACCTGTTGACTGTGTTCATTCAAGTGCTTGCCAGTTGTGAGACGTGGCAATGAAAGAATAGATGCCGGAAGCGGAAAGCTGGCTGATTTTATCGAAGAGGGCGAAAGGGATGGCGTTTTAATAGAAATCGGTGCTGACACAGAGGGTTATTTAGATAAATAGTTGACAGAGATAAGGGTCTTTACAATATGCTTGTGAAAGGAGTGTGATACACATTTCTGTATTATTTATTTTTGTTGTTTATAACAATTTAGTGTTCAATAAAATAATAGTAATAGTAATAATAAAGGAACAGACACTACAATGATATAGTGTTCATAATCCGAAGGTAAGTGAGTGAGTGATGTTGAAATGAAAATATATTTTTATTTTTAAGCTCTTATCAAGAAATGTGAATCATACACTGGGAAGTAATGAAAAGTTCATATTTCGAAAACTAATTGTTTCCCAAGAAAAGAAAGATCAATTTTAAATTCAGCAGGTTTAAAGGGAGACTTCTTTTCTCTCATGAATACACTAATAGCATAGATGGATTTCTAGTAACTGACAAAAATGTTGCGAAGAAAACTACCAAAACAGCACCCTCTCGGAAAATAGCAATTCAAAAATTAACCAAATACGATAAAAAAATTCACTGTTTAATACACAACAAATCGATGTATGAGTCTTGAAACATACAAGCTGCTCTAACGTGTGTCATGACTTTTATAGGGGCTCGAATTTTAACTGTAATATATTGTTTAATTCATTCTTTGAACACATATCGTTTTTCATAAGAATGGTGATCATTTGCGAATTCAGTAGATTCAAAAGTATAAAAATGGCAACAAGAAACTTAATTTTTCCCAGAAATTCAAAAATGGATGATGCGACACTCACCTCTTATGTCTGCATCCTTAAGGTAGAAACGGATAGGAAATGTATTAAGAATTTACAGGGAGGCACAATTTTATTTCATCATAAGGGAAAGCCATACCGGAGGGTTTGTACCTACTCCAGGTGACACCTTTTCTCACTCGCTTGAGTACACTACTAGCCTAGATGGATTTCTAGTAATTCAGAAAAATTTTGCGAAAAAAAAAAATCAAACAGCACACCCTGGGAAAGTAGCAATTCAAAATAACCAAATATGATAGTAACGTGTTTCATGACTTTTATGGGGGCTTGAATTCGAGATAAAAACTGTAATATTTTTTAAATTCATTTATTTAATAGATATCGTTTTCCAAAAGAATGGTGATCATTTTCGAATTCAGCAGGTTCAAAGGTATAAAATTGGCAACAAGAAACCTAATTTTTCCCAGAAATTTAAAAAGTCGATTTGTCGATATGAAATTAAATAAAAAATTATTAAATATTAAATTAATTAAATAAAATGCGTTTACCAACTGATTTGATAGCATAAGTAGTGTATGCATGAGAGGGACGACTTTAGCTTCTCCGGGAGGGCTCTCTCTTTCTCTTGGTGAATTAAAATTGCATCTCCCTGAAGAATTCTAATTCGTTTCGGATCCTTTTCTACCTACAAGATAACTCCTATAATGTAACCTTGTTAAATTTCACTCATGATGAAATAACGATGAGAAATGTAATCAAATCTGAGGAACTATTTCTTTCAGTATCATCTTATCATGAGAGAGAGGCGAAGTAAATTCTAGGATGATGCAACACTCATGTCTTATGTCTGCATCCTTAAGGTAGAAAAGGATAGAAAATGTATTAACAATTCACTGGAGGCACAATTTTATTTCAGCATAAGGGAAAGCCATCCCGGAGGAGGGGTTCTACCTACTCCGGGAGACTCCTTTTCTCTCTCTCTCATGAACACACTATTGGAATAGATGGGTTTCTAGTAATTCACAAAAATTTTACGAAAAAACGATCAAAACAGCACACCCTGGGAAAATAGCAATTCAAAAATAACCAAATATGATAGAAAATATCACTGCTTAATACATAAGAAACGGATGTATGAATTTTGAAATATTCAAGCTGTTTCACGATTTTTATAGGGACTCGAATTCTAGTTAAAAACTGCAATATATTTTTTAATTCATTTTTCGAACACAAATCGTTTTCCAAAAGAATGTTGATCATTTTCGAATTCGGCGGGTTCAAAAGCATAATAATTAAAAAATCGTCTATATGGAATTTCCTTTATCTTCCTTAAAAAAATCGAATATTTTAAAAGTCTATCAAAATGGATTTCCAGTCGTTCAGAACCATTTTGGGAAAAAAATCATTCAAAACAGCAGACCCTCGGAAAATCGTAATTCAAAAATTAACCAAACGCGATAGAAAACTGCAGTTTTCACACTTCAAAAGACGAGGAATGGTTCTATAAATCTTGAAATATTCAAGCTGCTGAAATCATGAAACATGTTATGTTTCATGATTTCGAGATAAAAACTTTAAAACCTTATTATATTTTCTAAATTTATATTTCAACAACAAATCGTACTCCAAAAAATGATGATCATTTGCGAATTTAGGAGGTTCAAAAGTATAAACATATGGATTTTCTTTTCAATATATTTTTTTTTAAATATATGAAAATGCGCTTATAAACTAACTTGGGAGCGTAGATGAAGAAAATATTAGTTTTTCTTTAGTTAGTCCGGATTTTCGGTCAGAAAAATATTGTGAAAATCCGTCCAAAGCAGCAGACACTCCGAAAATCGTGATTCAAAAATTAACCAAATGCTATAGAAAACTGCAGTTTTCTTTGTTCAATATACAAAGGACAGTTCTATATATCTTGAAATAATCAAGCTACACTAACGTATTTTATGATTTTTATAAAGGCTCGAATTCGTGATAAACATTGTAAAAAGTTGTAATCAATTTTTATTTATTTCAAGGAAATAGTGATCATTTTCGATTTCAGCAGGTTCAGAGTATCAGCTTTTTTCAAGAAAGCAGTGATAATTATTGAATTCAGCAAGTTCAAAAGTATGCGAGCAGAAAAACTAGTTTTTTCCCCAAACATTAAATAATCGATTTATCAATATTGAAGCTGCTTGCCTTGCTTAAAGTCTATGAAAATACGTTTACCAACTAAAATAGCCTTTCCCTATTCGGCCGGGATTTCCAGTTATTTAGAAATTAGGGAAAAACGGGATTCAAGAAACAATTGAAAATGTTGTTTTCCCAGGTCAATATTGAAATATTAAATTATAGGGGCTGGAATTCGCGTGAAAAACCATAGCATTTTTTTTAATTCACTTATTGTTTCCGAGAAAACGATGATATTTTCAAATTCTGTGGGTTCAACAACAATACTTTAGATTTAATATTTTATTTATTATTTTGACTTGCCTAATACACCTACTCATTAGTTCTTAAAATAAAAATTATACATTTTATTACTCGTAGAAGTTGAATGCTTTATGTAAGTAGCAGTTAAATAGTAATAATAATAACCGAAGGCCAGCAATAATTACTAAATATAATGTTGCTTTACTTGCCAAATAATAATTGCCACGTTCGAATTAAACCCAGACAGCAAATCGATGTCTTTATTCTATGCGTGTTGAATTTTTCATTACTTTGATGTATATGATTCACCTATTAATAATTTGGATTTCTCGACATGAGTAACACTGAAAACAATATGTGATTGTTCATTTTTTTTAATATGAACAAGTTTAATGAATTTGTGCAACTATTTTACAAGAAAACAATTGCTCTATTTTAGATGGTGCCGATAAAAATATAGAGAAACATATGGACAATCCACGTCATATCTTTCTTTGGGGTACATTTTGAAAAAACTGTTTTAGCCTTACAACAGGGGCACTAAATCGTCACACATTCATACTTCCAAACGTAGGCATATTTCGTTTTGCTTCTCATTTTAAGTCTTTCTAATCTTATTAAGGTTGATTATGCAATTTGAAATTTTGCATGGTTCAAGTGTGGCTTTTTGCATCTATTTCTTGAAACGGTCGATTTAAGAAACTGAAATTCCGACGCCTACACTTTCTAAATTTGAAACCTTGACCTTAATTTGAAATAGACTAGTTTACTGCCAGGAAATTCTGGACGCTCATTTTAAGCATATTCTGAAGTTAAATAGACTCTTATTTTTTAACAGGCTAATTTTATTTTCTTAAATTTGAACCTAGCGTCTATTCCTGAGGGCTATACGCCTTGATATTTTAGGTTTAGAATTTAAAATATGCTATTCCTCATAAGCTTTAGATTAAGGGAAAATTTGAGTAAGACAAAATCCATGAAAACTTGCTAATTTAATTCTGGAAATATTTTTTATAATATTATAGATATATAAGGACTAAGCAATTATTTTTCCGTTTCAGAATATGAACTTACCTGCACGAAAAGCAATTTTTGAAGAAAAACCTCAAGCAAGTTGAAACAACTAGTCTACTGTCTACTTGCCAAAAAAAAAACAAAAAGTTTTCAGGAATTTACGAAAATATCACCCTCTCATTAGTAGCATAGAGCGCTCTTTAGGAACGTTTCGCGGCCGAAGTTGCGGTGTTAACTAACTCTCCGCAAGAACATTTCCAGAGGCTGTAGCAACTTCGCGAATCTGCGCCACGAAGGAGCGTTAAATCGCCGCTCCTCAGCGGCATCGTGCGTGCGTGTTTTTGGAGTTCGCCACCACAACTCCCCCATCGTCGCCGCTACACCTGTTGACTGTGTTCATTCAAGTGCTTGCCAGTTGTGAGACGTGGCAATGAAAGAATAGATGCCGGAAGCGGAAAGCTGGCTGATTTTATCGAAGAGGGCGAAAGGGATGGTGTTTTAATAGAAATCGGTGCTGACACAGAGGGTTATTTAGATAAATAGTTGACAGAGATAGGGGTCTTTACAATATGGTTGTGAAAGGAGTATGATACACATTTCTGTATTATTTATTTTTGTTGTTTATAACAATTTAGTGTTCAATAAAATAATAGTGATAGTAATAATAAGGAAACATGATGTAATGTTCATAATCTGAAGGTAAGAATGAGTGATGTTGAAATAAAAAATATATTTATTTTTGAACACATATCAAGAAATGTGAATCATAAACGGGAAAGTAATGAAAAGTTCATATTCCGAAAACTAATGGTTTTCGAAGAAAAGAATTGCACATTTTGAAATCAGCAGGTTTAAAGGGAGACTCCTTTTCTCTCATGAATACACTACTAGTATAGATGGATTTCTAGTAACTGACAAAAATGTTGCGAAGAAAACTATCAAAACAGCACACTCTCGGAAAATAGCAATTTAAAAATTAACCAAATACGATAGAAAATTTCACTGTTTAATACACAACAAATCGATGTATGGGTCTTGAAATATTCAAGCTCCTCTAACGTGTTTCATGACTTTTACAGGGCCTCGAATTTGAAGTGTAATATATTTTTTAATTCATTCTTTGAACACATATCGTTTTTCATAAGAATGGTGGTCTTTTTCGAATTCAGCAGATTCAAAAGTATAAAAATGGCAACAAGAAACTAAATTTTTCCCAGAAATTCAAAAAAGCGATATGTCGATATGAAACTTTAAACTATATAAAAACGCGTTTACTAACTAATTTGATGGCATAAGTAGTGTATTCATGAGAGGGTTGATTTTTAACCTCTCCGGGAGGGCCCTCTCTCTCTCTTGGTGAATTAAAATTGTATCGCCTTGAAGAGTATTAATACGTTTCGGATCCTATTCTACCTAAAAGATACAGACGTAGGACATCAGTATTGTACGAACCTATAATCTAACCTTGTGAAATTGGACTCATGATGAAATTAAGATAAGAAATGTAATCAATTCTGAGGAGTTATTGCTTTAAGTATCAGAGTAACTCCTGATTCCATCAGGAGAGAGGGACGAAGCGAAATTTAACAAGCGGCGTGGCCGCTCGTGCCTGCGGCACGCGCGAGGCCCTTCGGGCCTCGTTTCTGTGACCTTCGGTTACACATTATTGCCACGCTCCTATCCGTACCGTGGCCTATAATTAGAAAGCCCTTATAATTAGATTTACCAATCGCTAGTCTAATTTTACCGTGATAATTTTATAATTGGTTGCCATGCTAACCGACTTGTCAACGTCAATCGTCATTTTTTTTGAATCTTTATCTAAATACCAAATATCAAATCTCTAAGTCGTACGATTGACGAATTATGACGATTTTTTACTTTTTTTTTGGTTACCATAGCAACCAATTCTTAAGTATGAGATTATGCTTCATAAAGAATCCTAAGTACCATACTGTATGTTTTATTAGTGATATACATATTATTAATTGGTTGCCATGGTAACCGACTTGTCAACGTCAATTGTTAATTGTTTTTAAATCTTTACCTAAATACCATATATCAAATCTCTAAGTCGTACGATTGACGAATTATGTCGATGTTTTACTTTTTTTGGTTACCATAGCAACCAATTTTTTAGTATCAAATTAGACTTCATAAACAATCCTAAGTACCATGCTATATATTTTATTAGTGATATACATATTATTAATTGGTTGCCATGGTAACCGACTTGTCAACGTCAATCGTTATTTTTTTTTAATCTTTACCTAAATACCATATATCAAATCTCTAAGTCGTACGATTGACGAATTATGACGATTTTTTACTTTTTTCGGTTGCCATAGCAACCAATTTTTTAGTATCAAATTAGGTTTCATAAACAATCCCAAGTACCATACTATATCTTTTATTAGTGATTTATATATTATTAATTGGTTGCTATGGTAACCATGTTGTCAACGAAAATGCTAACATACTTTCACCTCTACATATAAATTGACACCGAAAAAAGGAAAAGTTAGTCCTTACACGAACAAAAATGCCAAAAAATGGTAACTTGTCCTGTTTTCACACCCTGTATATTAACAGATCGTAACCAAAATCAATAGGCTTCGAGGGTTTGTGGACCTCTACCTCTAGGCCAAATTTCATGTTGCTATCTTCAAAATTGCGACCTGTAAATACGAAAAAACGGTAACTTGTCCTGTTTTCACACCCTGTATATTAACCGATTGTAACCAAACTCAACAACCTTCGAGGATTTTTGAACCTCTACCTCTATGCAAAATTTTAAGTCGCTATCTTCAAAATTGCGACCTCTAATGACCAAAAAACGACAGCTTGTCCTATTTTCACACCCTGTATATTAACCGATCGTAACCAAAATCAACAGGCTTCGAGGGTCTGTGGACCTCTACCTCTATGCAAAATTTCAAGTCGCTATCTTCAAAATTGCGACCTGTAAATGCCAAAAAACGGTAACTTGTCCTGTTTTCACACCCTGTATAACAATTAGAGCAAAAGAGCAAAGGAACAAAAATACGTGTCTTACCGAATACTTTCATTTGACATAAAAAAAGGCAAAGTTGGTCCTTGTTTACACGGACAAAAATGCCAAAAAACGCCAAA
>MU185463.1:45393-58084 GCA_016904865.1 Pissodes strobi | reverse complement strand
AAAAACGGTAACTTGTCCTGTTTTCACACCCTGTATATTAACCGATCATAATCAAAATCAACAGGCTTCGAGGGTTTGTGGACCTCTACCTCTATGCCAAATTTCAAGTCGCTATCTTGAAATGTTGGTCCTTGTTTATGCCAAAAATGCCAAAAAACGGAAACTTGTCCTGTTTTCACACCCTGTATATTAACCGATCGTAACCAAAATCAATAGGTTCCGAGGGTTCGTGGACCTCCACCTCTATGCCAAATTTCAAGTCGCTATCTTCAAAATTGCGACCTGTAGTCGATCCCATCACATACACACATACACACATACACACATACAGACAAAAAATCAAAATTTTTTTTTTCGATTTCAAGTCGATAGGTATAAGTCCCAGAGCGATCCGACGTACCGTTACGAAGTTTTTGTCCCGATTGGTCGCGCCCTATAGAAAGCCCATATTATAAATGGGGGCTTTCTAACAAGCGGCGTGGCCGCCTGTGCCTGCGGCACGCGCGAGGCCCTTCGGGCCTCGTTTGTGTGACCTCCGATCACACATTATTGCCACGCTCCTATCCGTACCGTGACCTATAATTAGAAAGCCCTTATAATTAGATTTACCAAACGCTAGTCTAATTTTACCGTGATAAATTTCTAATTGGTTGCCATGGTAACCGACTTGTCAACGTCAATCGTTATTTTTTTTTTTAATCCTTATCTAAATACCAACTATCAAATCTCTAAGTCGTACGGACGTATGGACGAATCATGACGATTTTTTACTTTTTTTTTTGGTTACCGTAGCAACTAATTTTTTAGTATGAAATTATGCTTCATAAACAATCCTAAGTACCATACTATATGTTTAATTAGTGATATACATATTATTAATTGGTTGCCATGGTAACCGACTTGTCAACGTCAATCGTTAATTTTATTAAAATCTTTACCTAAATACCAAATATCAAATCTCTTAGTCGTACGATTGACGAGTTATTACGATTTTTTGCTTTTTTTTGGTTACAATAGCAACCAATTTTTTAGTATCAAATTAGGCTTCATAAACAATCCCAAGTACAATACTATATCTTTTATTAGTGATATACATATTATTAATTGGTTGCTATGGTAACCATGTTGTCAACAAAAAATGCTAACATACTTTCACCTCTACTTACAAATTGACATCGAAAAAAAGAAAAGTTGGTCCTTGTTTACACGTACAAAAATGCCAAAAAACGTTAACTTGTCCTGTTTTCACACCCTGTATATTAACAGATCGTAACCAAAATCAATAGGCTTCGAGGGTTTGTGGACCTCTACCTCTATGCCAAATTTCAAGTCGCTATCTTCAAAATTGCGAACTGTAAATGTCAAAAAACGGTAACTTTCCCTATTTTCACACCCTGTATATTAACCGATCGTAACCAAAATCAATAGGCTTCGAGGGTTTGTGGACCTCTACCTCTGTGCCAAATGTCAAGTCGCTACCTTCAAAATTGCGACCTGTAAATGCCAAAAAACGGTAACTTGTCCTGTTTTCACACCCTGTATATTAACCGATCGTAACCAAAATCAATATGTTCCGAGGGTTTGTGGACCTCTACCTCTATGCCAAATTTCAAGTCGCTATCTTCAAAATTGCGACCAGTAAATGCCAAAAAACTGTAACTTGGCCTGTTTCACACCCTGTATAACAATTAGAGCAAAAGAGCAAAGGAACAAAAATACGTGTCTTACCGAATGCTTCCATTTGACATAAAAAAAAGAATATTATCCTTGTTTACATGGACAAAAATGGCAAAAAACGGTAACTTGTCCTGTTTTCACACCCTGTATATAAACCGATCGTAACCAAAATCAATAGGTTCCAAGGGTTTGTGGACTTCTACCTCTATGCCAAATTTTAAGTCGCTATCTTCAAAATTGCGACCAGTAAATGCCAAAAAACGGTAACTTGTCCTGTTTTCACACCCTGTATAACAATTAGAGCAAAAGAGCAAAGGACCAAAAATACGTGTCTTACCGAATACTTTCATTTGACATCAAAAAATAGAAAAGTTGGTCCTTGTTTACACGGACAAAAATGCCAAAAACGCCAAAAAACGGTAACTTGTCCTGTTTTCACACCCTGTATATTAACCGATCGTAACCAAAATCAATAGGTTCCGAGGGTTTGTGGACCTCTACCTCTATGCCAAATTTCAAGTCGTTATCTTCAAAATTGCGACCTGTAGTCGATCCCATCACATACACACATACATACACACATACATACACACATACAGACAAAAAATAAAAATTTTTTTTTTCGATTCCAAGTCGATTGGTATAAGTTTCAGAGCGATCCGACGTACCGTTACGAAGTTTTTGTCCCGATTGGTCTCGCCCTATAGAAAGCCCATATATAATTGTGGGCTTTCTAACAAGAGTAAATTTTAGGAAGATGCGACACTCATGTCTTATGTCTGCATCCTTAAGGTAGAAACGGATAGGATATGTATTAAGAATACACTGAGAGGCACAATTTTATTTCAGTATAAGGGAAAGCCATCCCGGAGGAGGGGTTCTACCTACTCCGGGAGAATCCTTTTCTCTCTCTCTCGTGAATACACTACTAGCATAGATGGATTTCTAGTAATTCACAAAAATGCTTCGAAAAAAACGATCGAAACAGCACACATTGGGAAAATAGCAATTCAAAGATAACCAAATATGATAGAAAATATCACTGTTTAATACGCAAGAAATGGATGTATGAATCTTAAAATATTCAAGCTGCTCTAAGGTGTTTTATGAGTTTTATAGGGGCTCTAATTCAAGTTAAAAACAGTAATATATTTTTTAATTCATTTTTCGAACACGAATTCAGCGGGTTCAAAAGTATAAGCATAATAGGAAAAAAATAATTTTTACAAAAAAAAATTAAAAATCGATGTCAATATGGAATTTTCTTTACCTTTCTTAAAAAAGAATCGAATATTTTTAGTCTATGAAAATGCGTTCATTAATGTAGATTCATTTACAAACATTTTGGGAAAAAAATCGTTCGAAACAGCAGACCCTCGGAAAATCGTAATTTAAAAATTAACCAAATGGGATAGGTAGCTGCAATTTTCACTCTTCAAAAGACGAGAAATGGTTCTATAAATTTTGAAATATTCAAGCTGCTGAAATCATGAAACATGTTATGTTTCATGACTTTTATTTAGGCTTGAAATCGAGATAAAAACTGTAAAAAAACTTTTAAAATAAAATCTAAATTCATATTTCGCCATCAAATCGTTGTCCAAAAAAATGATGATCATTGGCGAATTTAGGGGGTTCAAAAGAATGATATTAGCAAAAAAATTCCAAAAAATAAAAAATCGATACGTTGATATGGATTTTCTTTTCAATAAAAATTTTTAAAATAAATGAAAATGCACTTATAAATGCATGATATAATGTTCATAATCCTAAGGTAAAAATGAGTAATGTTAAAATGAAATATATATTTATTTTTGAGCACTTATCAAGAAATGTGAATCATACACTGGAAAGTAATGAAAAGTTCATATTCCGAAAACTAATGGTTTTCGAAGAAAAGAATGGTAAATTTTGAAATCAGCAGGTTTAAAGGGAGATTCCTTTTCTCTCATGAATACACTACTAGCATAGATGGATTTCTAGTAACTGACAAAAATGTTGCGAAGAAAACTATCAAAACAGCACAATCTCGGAAAATATCAATTCAAAAATTAACCAAATATGATAGAAAATTTCACTGTTTAATACACAACAAATCGATGTATGAGTCTTCAAATATTCAAGCTGCTCTAACGTGTTTGAGGATTTTAACAGGGCCTCGAATTTGAACTGTAATATATTTTTTTATTCATTTTTTGAACACAAATCGTTTTTCAAAAGAATAGTGATCATTTTCGAATTCAGCAGATTCAAAAGTATAAAAATGTCAACAAGAAACTAAATTTTTTCCAGAAATTCAAAAAAGCGATATGTCGATATGAAATTTTAAACCATATAAAAACGCGTTTACTAATTAATTTGATGGCGTAAGTAGTGTGTTCATAAGAGGGTTGATTTTTAACCTCTCCGGGAGGGCCCTCTCTCTTTGTGAATTAAAATTGTATCGCCCTGAAAAGTCTTAATAGGTTTCGGATCCTTTTCTACCTAAAATATACAGACGTAGGACATCAGCATAATACCTTGTGAAATTTCACTCATAATGAAATAAATATAAGAATTGTAACCAATTCTGAGAAGTTATTGCTTTCAGTATAAGAGTAACTCCTCATTCCATCATGAGAGAGTAAATTTTAGGATGATGCAACTCTCATGTCTTATGTCTGCATCCTTAAGGTAGAAACGGATAGAAAATGTATTAAGAATCCACAGGAAGGCACAATTTAATTTCACCCTAAGGGATACATCCGGGAGGAGGAGTTCTACCTACTCCGGGAGACTTCTTTTCTCTCTCTCTCTCATGACTACACTACTAGCATAGATGGATTTCTAATAATTCACAAAAATGTTACGAAAAAACGATCAAAACAGCACACTTTAGGAAAATAGCAATTCAAAGATAACCAAATATGATAGAAAATATCAATGTTTAATACACAAAAAATGGATGTATGAATCTTGAAGTATTCAAGCCGCTCTAACGTGTTTCATGAGTTTTATAGGGGCTCTAATTCGAATTATAACTGTAATATATTTTTTAATTCAGTTTTCGAGCACAAATCATTTTCCAAGAGAATGTTGTTCATTTTCAAATTCAATGGGTTCAAAAGCATAAAAGCAAAAAAATAATTACCAAAAAAAATTAAAGAATCGATAAGTCGATATGCAATTGTCTTTATCTTCCTCATTAACGTAGATGAAGAAAATATCATTAGGCGGTGCGGATTTCCAGTCATTCACATACATTTTGGGAAAAAATGATTCAAAACAGCAGACCATCGGAAAATCGTAATTTAAAAATTAACCAAATGCGATAGGTAGCTGCAGTTTTCACTCTTCAAAAGACGAGAAATGGTTCTATAAATTTTGAAATATTCAAGCTGCTGAAATCATGACTTCTATTTAAGCTTGAAATCGAGATAAAAACTTTAAAAAACTTTTAAAATAAAATCTAAATTCATATTTCGCCAACAAATCGTCATCCAAAAAAATGATGATCACTGGCGAATTTAGGGGGTTCAAAAGAATGATATTAGCAAAAAAATTCCAAAAAATAAAAAATCGATACGTTGGGATTTTCTTTTCAATAAAAATTTTTAAAATATATGAAAATGCACTTATAAATGCATGATATAATGTTCATAATCCTAAGGTAAAAATGAGTAATGTTAAAATAAAATATATATTTATTTTTGAGCACTTATCAAGAAATGTGAATCATATATTGGAAAGTAATGAAAAGTTCATATTCCGAAAACTAATGGTTTTCGAAGAAAAGAATGGTAAATTTTGAAATCAGCAGGTTTAAAGGGAGACTCCTTTTCTCTCATGAATACACTAATAGCATCTAGTAACTGACAAAAATGTTGCGAAGAAAACTATCAAAACAGCACACTCTCGGAAAATAGCAATTCAAAAATTAACCAAATACTATAGAAAATTTCACTGTTTAATACACAACAAATCGATGTATGAGTCTTGAAATATTCAAGCTGCTCTAACGTGTTTCATGACTTTTATAGGGGCTCGAATTTGAACTGTACTATATTTTTTAATTCATTCTTTGAACAGATATCGTTTTTCAAAAGAATGGTGACCATTTTCGAATTCAGTAGATTCAAAAGTATAAAAATGTCAACAAGAAACTAAATTTTTCCCAGAAATTCAAAAAAGTATGATGCGACACTCACGTCTTATGTCTGCATCCTTAAGGTAGAAACGGATAGGAAATGTATTATGAATTTACAGGGAGGCACAATTTTATTTCACCATAAGGGAAAGCCATCCCGGAGGGTTTGTACCTACTCCAGGTGACACCTTTTCTCACCCGCTTGAGTACACTACTAGCCTAGATGGATTTCTAGTAATTCACAAAAATTTTACGAAAAAAAAAACGATCAAACAGCACACCCTGGGAAAGTAGCAATTCAAAAATAACCAAATATGATAGTAACGTGTTTCATGACTTTTATGGGGGCTTGAATTCGAGATAAAAACTGTAATATTTTTTAAATTCATTTATTTAATAGATATCGTTTTCCAAAAGAACGGTGATCATTTTCGAATTCAGCAGGTTCAAAGGTATAAAATTGGCAACAAGAAACCTAATTTTTCCCAGGAATTTAAAAATTCGATTTGTCGATATGAAATTAAATAAAAAATTATTAAATATTAAATATTAAATTAATTAAATAAAATGCGTTTACTAACTGATTTGATAGCATAAGTAGTGTATGCATGAGAGGGGCGACTTTAACTTCTCCGGGAGGGCTCTCTCTTTCTCTTGGTGAATTAAAATTGCATCTCCCTGAAGAATTTTAATTCGTTTCGGATCCTTTTCTACCTAAAAGATAACTCCTATAATGTAACCTTGTTAAATTTCACTCATGATGAAATAACGATGAGAAATTTAACCAAATCTGAGGAGCTATTTCTTTCAGTATCAAAGTAACTCCTCATCTTTTCATGGGAGAGAGGCGAAGTAAATTCTAGCATGATGCAACACTCATGTCTTATGTCTGCACCCTTAAGGTAGAAAAGGATAGGAAATGTATTAAGAATTCACAGGGAGGCACAATTTTATTTCAGCGTAGGGGAAAGCCATCCCGGAGGAGGGGTTCTACCTACTCCGGGAGACTCCTTTTCTCTCTCTCTCTCTCGTGAACACACTATTGGCATAGATGGGTTTCTAGTAATTCACAAAAATGTTACGAAAAAACGATCAAAACAGCACACCCTGGGAAAATAGCAATTCAAAAATAACCAAATATGATAGAAAACATCACTGTTTAATACATAAGAAATGGATGTATGAATTTTGAAATATTCAAGCTGTTTCATGATTTTTATAGGGACTCGAATTCTAACCCTGGAATTGATTGCCTTTGGCTCCACAAATGATTGAATTTTGTTTGAATTGTTATAGAGCCACTTCGGCCCTGGCTCAAGGATGTAAACTGCACAAGTGCAAGTTTAGTGACCCTAATGAAATGTGTACCTAGTTTCGTCGATTCGGAGTCTAATCGGACACCGTTTTCAAGAAAAGCAAAAAACTATTATTTACTCGAATTCTAGTTAAAAACTGTAATATATTTTTTAATTCATTTTTCGAACACAAATCGTTTTCCAAAAGAATGTTGATCATTTTCGAATTCGGCGGGTTCAAAAGCATAATAATTAAAAAATCGATAAGTCGATATGGAATATTCTTTATCTTCCTTAAAAAAAAATCGAATATTTTTAAGGTCTTACAAAATGGATTTCCAGTCATTCACAAACTTTTTGGGAAAAAAATCATTCAAATCAGCAGACCCTCGGAAAATCGTAATTCAAAAATTAACCAATTGCGATAGGAAACTGCAGCTTTCACTCTTCAAAAGACGAGGAATGGTTCTCTAAATCTTAAAATATTCAAGCTGCTGAAATCATGAAACATGTTATGTTTCATGATTTCGAGATAAAAACTTTAAAACACTATTATATATTCTAAATTTATATTTCGACAACAAATCGTACTCCAAAAAATGATGATCATTTGCGAATTTAGGAGGTTCAAATGTATAAACATATTAGCATATCGATTTTCTTTTCAATATATTTTTTTTAATATATGAAAATGCGCTTATAAACTAACTTGGTAGCGTAGATGAAGAAAACATTAGTTTTTCTTCAGTCAGTCCGGATTTCCGGTCAGAAAAATGTTGCGAAAAACCGTCCAAAACAGCAGACACTCCGAAAATCGCGAATCAAAAATTAACCAAATGCTATAGAAAACTGCACTTTTCACTGTTCAATAGACAAAGAATAGTTCTATAAATCTTGAAATATCCAAGCTACACTAACGTGTTTTATGATTTTTATAGAAGCTCGAATTCGTGATAAAAATTGTAAAAAGTTGTAATCAATTTTTATTTAATTCAAGAAAATAGTTTAGTTTAGTTTATTCATTCATAAGAACATACTTTACAGTACTTTTACAAGTCAACACAAGGAAATATAAAGTATACAAAAAAAAACATGATCACTAAAATAATGCGGATGATACATATACCGGGAGCCGGAGTCCGGTTGTAGCGGAGGAGTTGGCAGGCATGGCACAGTCGGAAGCCAGGCTGTGGTTTGATACAAACAAGTTATCACTCAACATAGATAAGACCCAAAAAATGCTGTTTTCCCTAAGAAACTGCGAGGGCATGAATGCCGAGGACAGCGTCAAGTTTCTGGGAGTCCATCTGGACCCAAAACTTAGCTGGGATGTTCATGTTGAGTCCGTTTGCAAGAGACTCCGAAGCACTGTGTTTTTGTTGAGAAGCTTGGCAGAATGTGTTTCTCTGGATACCCTTCTGACATCTTATCATGCGCTGTTCCATTCCACCATCTGCTACAGCCTATTGGCTTGGGGTAGGGCTGCCTCTGCAACTAGGGTGTTTGCCTTGCAGAGGAGGGCCATAAGAATCGTTGCTGGGTTGGGTTACAGGGAGGACTGTAGGCGGGCATTTCGCGAGTTCCAGATTTTGACTCTTCCGTCTGCTTATATCTATGAGTGCCTCATGTATGTCAGGAGTAATATAGAACTCTTTGAAAACCACCATGATATCCACCATTACCTCACTCGCCATGGGAGTGACTTAAGGGTTGCCCGCTGCCGTCTCTCAAAATCGCAGTCAAGGCCAGAGTTTATTGCGGTGAAATTCTTTAATAAACTACCGGTAATTGCTAGAGAGCTCCCACTTAATTCCTTTAAATGCACGGTTGGGAGAATTCTGCTGATTAACGCATTTTATTCAGAACAAGAATTCTTTGAGTGTGGTCCAGAGTCGTTTTTAAATGTCTAATTTTAATGTGTTAGTGTCAGTTATTCTTAATTCAATTTTAAACTCTATTTTAACATACATATGTCTGTCCTACATCTTTTTAACATTTTGACCGTCCATTATGTTTTGTAATATCTGTCCATTTTGCTGTGATACATTTAAGTACTGTCTTTTGTTTTTACCTAGCTTTAAGAATTTATATACTTATTTTTGACTTATGTAAAAATTACCTTGTAATTTATGAACATGAATAAATTGTCTAAATTGTCTAAATGCTAAGTAAAAATTAATACAAGCAATATACACTAATATTAAAATTATTTGCATAAAACATGTATACAGCACATTTAAAATTAAAATCATAACATAAACAAACATAGGTATTATGCAAATACAAACATATTAAAACAATGCATAAGAAGAATCATCAGACCTGATAGAAACTGGATGTAAGTAGGAGAGGTCACCAAAATTATTTTTAAAATATTCGTCATATGAGAAGAATTATTTTTTAATTAAATACTTTTTAAATTGTAGTCTTAAACTTTTAAGCATTCAGACCCCTGACCGACTCAGGGAGAGCATTAAAGATGGTATGGTAGGCGGGAACCATGTTATTACGATTTCTGGTGTGATACTGGTGGACATCAGAAAGGGTCTGGAAATAATGGAGGTTGTCTCTGATGTAGAGCAGACATTGTAACATATATATGCAAGAAAGCGTCAGAATGTTTAAACGCCTAAAAGCATTTATACAGTCCTCCCTATAGCCCATCCGTAGAATGACACGTACACAGCGCCGCTGAAGTCCAAAAACTCTAGAAACGTGAGCAGAATGTCCCCAGGAGAGAACGGCATATTACATATTTGTCCCAAACAGACCATGATAGGCGGACATCAACGTTCCCAAAGAAACACTCCCAGACAGACTCCTAATAAGGTAGATGTAGCTCGATAACCTGTCACTGAGGTGGTTTATGTGATTTTCCCATGTAAGCTTAGGATCAAGATAAACCCCTAGAAATTCAAACTGGTCCAAGCAATCGACTAAGAGATCTGAATCCGTCTGAGCGTGTCGCAATGTGAAGATAATGCTCTGAGTTTTAGCTGTGTTTAAAGGTAGCCCATTAGCCAGAAACCAAGTCTCCATGCTTTTCTGTGTACCACGTATATCTGTCTGATCAATCAATGAAGGATGGTAACTTTCACATACTGTGGTATCATCTGCAAACAATATAACATTGTTTTTTTGGTTAGGATTAGCTAGATCATTTATATAAATGAGAAAAAGTGTTGGGCCAAGTACTTAGCCCTGCGGAACCCCATACCTGACCTCCCTTGTCTGTGAAACCCAACAAATTGTCCACTATCTAACAGATATGATTTTGGCATAAGAATGCTTGAGGGTTCAAAGTTGTAGTAATCTAGCTTAGATAGAAGAATGGAATGTGACACGCAATCAAACGCCTTAGTAAGATCAAGGCAGGTGGCAAACCCTCAAAACCCTCACAGACATGACCTGTCAAGCAGTCTATTGTCAGGGTAGTGGACTTTTTACGCCTAAAACCATATTGTCCTAGAAAAAACAACCCGTCTCTCTCAAAATAGTCATTTATTTGTGTTTTTAGGATTGACCCGAAGATTTTAGATATAATTGGTAACAAAGAGATAGGTCGGTAGTTAGAAAAGTCACTAGTTGAACCCTTATTTTTATAAATTGGTATCACTTTTGCGGTTTTCAGCGAATCAGGGAATACGCTGCTGGAGATTGCCTGATTAATAAGCTTGGTCAATGGATAAACTATTATGTTTTTAATTATTTTTATTATTTTTGTGCTAATTCCTAAATAGTCAGTACTTTTGTTATTTTTAAGATTTGTAATTAAATCTCTAACATTCATAAAGCCAGCAGGCTGAAAAGAAGAACACTGATGAAGCCCAAAGGACTGCAATACCTTTATTAATTATGTTGCTTTGATGTCTATTTTATTGAAATGGACGTTAAAATCCCCTGTCAGCAAGAGAAGTTTGGACATATCCACGCCTCTAAGAGCTTGGTGAAGTGTTTCAAGAAAGACATCATGATCGGTAAACAGTAACAACTCCCAAGCTAGGCTGCTTGAACACCAGCAATTTCTGCATGCAATTCTACTGAGATGTCTATCAGATTCATCGCTTCACACATGGAAACACCACCATGAATCATATCAGACCTGCAAAAACTAGAGATGACAGTGTAACCAGGCACACTGCAAGCCTCAAGCTCTCCACTACTAAGCCAGTGCCCATTTATACATACACAATCAATATTATGCTCATTACAAAGAACTTCAAGGTCTGATAACTTATTTCTCATACATTGGATATTAAAATGGAATTAAGCAAATTTATTTTCATTTAAATTGGTAATGGTAGTTGTGTAACCTGGTACTTGTCGGGAGCCCCTGGGAGGTTTGATTTCCCTGAGCGCAGGCGTTGTAGGTTGAGAAAATGGTTTATCACGGTACCCATCGGCCAGATACTGGGATTCATGATATCCTGTTTTTTGGAGGTTGGTACTCCCAGTTTAAATGAACTGTACAGATGGTCCTTCCTGGTTGACATCTTCACGCAGTTACATCCTTCATTCAGGTTCAACTCCCGCAGAAAACCTTCAACTTGTTCCGGCTTCGTATCAGTAGCAAAACCGGAGACGAAAATCCATGACACTTGGGGCAAATCTGTCGCATGAATTAAATTTACCCGTTCACTCGTTCCCCTAGTGGGGACAGGTCGCTTGTTTTTCGATGTTTCTACCTTTCTTCGCCTAGAAGTGACTTCAACCCATTCACCAGGATCATCGGCTTTTTGTTTATGCCGTTCATCACTGCTATTGTTTTTTTTTTGTTGTTCTTACGTCAAAGTCACCGTTTCCATTAGACAGAATTGGTGTGCACCTGCCGTGGTTTTTCCATCCTCTTCTTTTCTGCACTTGGGGAATGGGGTTATTGCTTTCAAGCCCAAACTCAAATGCCCCTGCACTGGAAATGTCATCTCTAGTTCTGCTCACTTCGCGTCATGGTTTTTCTTTTTTACCTGACGAAGCTCTGTCCGCTTCCTCAGCCTCTTGCAGCGTTGCCAATCGCTTTTGATTGTTTTGGTTAATGTCGGAGCTTCCTGCTTGTTTTGATGTTATGTTTACATTTTTTTCTAGAGTTTCAATTTTTTCTAGAATTAATTTTTCGTTTAATTCTAATTTCTTCTATAGTTCACCTGCGTGATTATTTCCTTTTTGATTGTTTTCCTTTTCCAGCCTGTTAATTCTCTGTTTAAGTAAGTCGATTTCTTTATAATTTTCCAGGTTGAGTTTGTTTATTTCTTCTTCGCGCATTTTTTTGCAGGTTGCACATTGCACTAGACGTTTACTGCCACTAACGACTATTAACCCCGATATTCTTAGGGAATGAGAGGGAAATCTGTTATTTCAGATATACGTGCGTTTGTAGTACCTATTTGAATTGTAAATTACTTATGCAAACTTTCTCTTAGATGCACTCCTTGGTTTCAGTTTGAGGGAGAGACAGCTGATGTTGTGTTTTTAAATAATTCATGAGAAATTCACAATAGTCGCAATTGGAACAAAATAATGAGCGGGAAATCTGTTATTTCAGATATATATGCGTTAGTAGTACCTATTTGACTTGTAACTTATGTATGCAAACTTT
>MU185463.1:0-42799 GCA_016904865.1 Pissodes strobi | reverse complement strand
CCCCCCCCCCCCCCCCCCGGCACGCTGAACAAGGCGTGTCCTCACGAATAGAATATACAGTGGTAGAGTAAAGGAAGCATTGAGACCCTGTCAATGTACTAATCGCGACGCGGCTCTGTTCTGAGCAGTTATTCTTTAAAAACGCGCTACCCCCTAAACTATTCGTGACAGTATTTGAAATTAACCTAAATTTGGTTCATATTAAGCACTTTTGGATTTTAGGCGAAAACCACATAAAGAGGTAAGAGGTAATAAAGAGGTGTATATCTTATCTTTAGGTACCTGTGTGTATTTTTGATGAATTAGTCACAAGGAACCTAATTTTCTTCATTGAAGGAACGTTACCTACTGGACTTGGGATAGTCAAGTGGATAGAGGTTCCACACACCCATAAAACCCACTCTAGGAACCTAACATCTTACATTTAGGGTTTTTTTGATTGATTGATTTTTTTAAATTGTTCATATATTTTAATATTATTTTACATCAATGATAACCCGACTCTTTGCGTGTGGCAAGTTCCTCACCTTTTTGCCATGTATTTTCTGGTTTTGTGAAAATTAATTTGCCAGAGTTAAAATAAACAAATGAAAATTTTGATGAAGAGGTAGCAAGATTTGAACCGAATAAATAAATTTGAGAAAATTGGCCAAGTAGTAGAGCGTTCTGCAAATTAGGATTCTATTGGTATCGTGTTTTGGTCGTCACTCCGTAAGATTTCTACCTAATCAACCATACAAGGTCCGAATAGCATACTCTCTTCACTTCCACTTTCCATGTAAAGCAAAACTGAATTTTACACCATCCGTTACACAACAATTTTTAAAGAAACTTACCAGACAACAAACGAGAACATTGGAAAATTAAAATTGATAAACAAGAGTCCGAAATTAATGATAACAGTACTGAATATTGTCTCAAAATCATCTGAAACCCTTTTTACTAGAATTCCCAAAAGTTCCAGAAATGTTTTCATGTTCTCAAAATTTCCGTTTCTGTTACCAATATATATCGAATCGAAGGACGAGACATTCTGACTATTTCTGGCGTCGAAACAATCTCGCAAAACATGTTTAAATTAGTTATTTCAACATCGCCCCCTATTATTATTTTTTACAAGTTTTTTTCAACATAATTATCCGGTAGTCACGTGCAGTAGTGTCCCCATTTGGTTGACAGTAATTTACCTTTTAGTTTCCAAGTTCCATGAGCAATTATTTTGAGCGTTCTGATTATGCCGAAATGCGACAAACTTCTAACCGTTTTGCATGATATGTGTATGTCAGACAAGTGCACAGAACTTACTTAGTCAGAACAATACGTTTCGTCTCACAATGGTGACAGTTTTATTAAATTAGTTGGTTAATGCATCGCTGCTTTAGTTGAGGTAAATATACAGAAACATACAGTATTATTATATTCTGTTAGGTATATGTTTCAATGTACAAATTAAATGGAATAAACTTTATATCAAACCGGTAATTGCTTAAAGTATTATTGTTGTTATGCTGCCAGTTTATATAACAAGAAGGGTACCTGCCAAATTATGAACTTTACTTTCTCATAAGTTAATTCGAGTGCTGTGAAATTACGCAAACGTGATTTTTATTATGTTTATTTCTACAAGAATTAGTACCTTTTTATTTTACACCTAGTTTCAATAAGTATTTGAATCAACCCGGTAACAACAGTATCGAATACTATAGCACTACTATGCTCGCAGCGAAGGTCGCACAAGATACTCTGAACGGCTTCAATGAGGCCAAGGCAACGGCAATGTTGCTACTCGACATTGAGAAAGCATTCGAGAGGGTATGGCACAATGGGCTGATATATAAGGTTTTTGCTATCCATGGAATGCCTTTACATCTAGCATCCCTCATTGCATCGTACCTTGCGAATCGCTCCTTTTCGGTTAGCATTCATGGCAATACTTCGGGACTTAGACAGATCATGTCTGGAGTGCCCCAAGTAACAGTTTTGTCACCGCAACTATTCAGTCATTTTATAGCTGACTTCCCGTCTCATCCTGCAAATTCCTTTGCCCTGTACGCTGATGACAAGGTGATATACTCACAGTCATCAGACGTGCAGGTAACAAAACGGAATCTCGAACACCATCTCACCCTTCTAACCCCCTATTACAGGGATTGGAAAATAACCTTAAATGCGTCGAAAACAGAACTAGGTATATTGACACATAAGCGCCTTATAAACCTGGCGCCTATTACTGTAGGCAACGCGGCAATTAGGCCGATAGACCCCGTCAAATACCTAGGGATAGTTTTGGACCGAAAGCTCCTTTTTTCCAAGCACGTTGCGGCAATCAGGGCTAAAAACATAATTACCCGCAAAAGTTTGAATCAACTTATACGAACGAGATCATACTTAAACCCGACTAACAAACTGACAATCTACAAATCAATAATAAGACCGACACTACTATACGGAGCACCAGTTTGGTGCTCAGTAGCAAGAAGCCACCTCAAACATATACAGACGATACAAAACAGATACCTGCGGGCTGCTTTCTCCTTAACGCTACTCGATCGAGTTCGAGTCAGCGATCTACATAACATGGCCAGCATAGAGTATGTTGAACAATATGTCAACAATGCAGCCTGTAAGTTCTTTAAATATAGCATCAGGAGATCAGAAGCGACCGCAGGTATCGCAGACCTAAGACATGACCCACGCCACAGACTGAAACATGGACCGCTATATGAGCACACGGACCTCTTTTATCAGGAACTTAGGGCTTCCTAAACGACTCAATATACAACTAAAATTCACTAAAAATGAGCAAATACTTGAACATGAATGTACTAACACACATACTACGAACCAGACAAGACCACTTCATCACTCTCGCCGCAGCCACAAAGCCGCGCGTGCTATCCCCTCCCCCAGGCAAGATTTACGTGTTCGGGGCGAACAATCGTATGTTATACCCTTCATGTATGGGCCTGCATGAGCGCACCCATATACTACTATGTGCATTTATGTGCATAGTTCTTGAATTGACTAATTAGTCATTGAATTGTACATAGAATGTATATATGGTATATATTTGTGTTACATGTCTGTGCCGTCTGTATCGTGATAATACTAAGCAGGTTTTTTTTGCTACTTTTTTCTGCGTTTAACACCAGCTTGAACCATCCCTGAAACACCCTCAACTAATCAATACAGCCTATAGGCAAACTCACCCTGTAACTTGATTGAAGGGAAATAATCCCAAAGAATCATAAGTTGACCTGACTACTGATTAGTTAGTCATTAGATGGGCCGACATCAGTTTCTAAGTCGCAGGTGTTTAGTTCGCCAGTGAGATGCGCAATGTAAGCGCAAGACAACTGGTAAAACGAGAACATGTATGACTAGCTTATAAGTATGGATATTGTTCTAAAAATGAATAAAGCTTTGATTGATTGAGTATCGAATACTCAAGGTTGATCAACGTGTAACAGGCTACGATTACATATTATACTATAACCTGATTTCTGGACGAAATGGCGAAGGATAATAATAAAAATTTACATAGAGGGGGAAATAATCAAACATCATATTATTTATTAAAATAGAGTACAAAAATTAGATAAACACCACAACAGTAATAGTATTGGAAAAGCTTGGAACCCAATCCATTAAACTAGGCATTTTAAAGCAAATATTTCATATTTGTGTCTTTATATATCAAATGCATATGCCTTCTTTTGAACGAATTAACTTTACACCCACGATATATTGTTGCAGCTGGAACCACAAAACTTCGTTGTATATTGGTATTTTCCCCTTGGTTTTGTCCTATTATGCTGTCTTTCTAAAGGGAGAAAGAAACCCTTCTTCTAATCGTTCGGCTTGTTTTCATTATTTCAGTTCGATAATACACCTTGATGGCCATCCACTGTTTTCGACCTTGCTAATTATGGCTTTTAATTGCTGATTCGAGGTATTTTGAGCATCTGGAATGCATTTCAGCCTTTCTTAGAGGGTTGTGTCTAAAATAAAACAATAGTGATAGATTGTTTACAGATTAGGCGAGTAATTGGAGTTTGGACATGCCGAGTTTTTTTTTAAGGTTATTTAGGGATATCTAACACTGTAATTATAACTTACTTTTTGTACACTTGATGGTCATTCTGTGGTAATTTTCTCGTTGATTTATACTTGATAATATATTGGTGTACTTAGGTGATTACGGAATATTTCATCTTTGGGAATGAAACATTGAAGTTTGTTAGAAGTATGTCATGTCACTTCGAATTTAAACCATAGATTAATAGACAATCGGAGGAAGTCGCATCGTCGATATCGACTCGAGAACCACTCTAATTCGCGTTGCATTTATTGTAGGATTTAGCTATCATACGCTTGAATTTGCTGATTATATTGGATGGTATCAATGTTTAGCCCTCTAGGCTTGCATATTGACGCAGTATTCCACGGATTATCAATTATTAAAGTTCGATAATATTTCAGCTCGGAGTAGGTTCTAACCTACGCAAGGGAAGTGTTCTATGTTTCATATGGTCTGTGGGGATAACTTTCGCGGTATAAATGACAGCTTTCTGGACAAGCGCGTAGCCTTCACGGTCGACACGGTTGCCAAGTTAATGCCTTATTTGGCATAATGCTATTAGTGGCGCGTGTTGATTGTAACTTTTGACTGCCGCATAACGCCTCACCATTTTCGGAGCAAGCCAATTTAGTCTTTATGTGATCTTGAAGGAACCAGTAGGTTTCAGTGCCGAGTTCTCGAAATTAGGAATTTTCGTTGAGATACTGATATATAGTGTGAAATATAAAGTGCCCTAGTTAGGGGATTATTCAACGAAGCCCTTGAGCAGGATTGTGGTCTTCGATGGTTTCTCGTCTGATGGATGATTGTAGATGAAGGAATATTTGTAGATTCGACCACCTGCCCCACGTTTGGGGATTTGACTTTCGAGAGCTGCCACACACTTGAACCCCGTTTAACATCTAGAGGTATGTTGTCTGAGTAATTTTGATACAGATATTGTTTTCATCTGTTATTTGTTGAGGTTCCGTATCTGTTTCCTTCAAATTTTGGTTTGATCACAGTTCTAATTTGCCCTATTTGTTTCAGGTGTTTCTATTTTTGGATTTCTATTTTTGGATTTTTATTTCTATTCCTGGATATCTGGATTTTATTTTTGGATAATTGGTTTTTATGGGCCGTCCATTGTCCTCTTACGATCCGGTTTCCTACCTGGGTTTCCAGACTGCATACTGAGACTCCTCCGACAACACGTGGTTTCGGAGTAACCATCAAGTTGACTGCGTGTCTCGCTGTCTGATCCAAGCCTCAACGCCTACGGAGTGTGTCTTCTCAACCTTTACACTCTAGTGATTCGACGAACACCTGGATCCTGAATGAACTCACTGTTGGCTTGATAACGTATCAGATAAGTCTTAATTAAGGATATTATGGGTATTTTGGAACTTTTATTTTATTTCATTTTATTATTGTGTTTTATTTGATTGGTGATTTAGGGTTACTTAAATTAAATTTTCGGATGAATTTGCTTAATGAAAGTCATACCGACTTGATTTAAAATATAGTTACCTTCAAGTTATTTGGGAGTAACGAATTATTCTCAATAGTTAGCATAGGTATACTGGATTATCCAGCTAATCCGGATAGTTTTGGCGTGTTATTAATTCATTTCAGCGTAGTCTTGATCGCGTGTGTTACTTCTTTTCAGCGTCGTATAATATAAATATTTTTGAAACTGTTCGCATATAAGCATAGCGTATCGACGCGTAATCATATAGGTTTACCTCTGGTACGGATACTATTTAATAGGTGAATATTTTACTTACATGAATCTAGTACATTTGAACTAGCACACATACATACATTAACCCGTGCGTATATTACGTGACTTTTCTGAATAGTATAGTATTTTATAATGTAAAATGTGCGACTGTCTACATAATTTGGAAACTTGAAGGCCTCTTAAGACCCTGAGTCCTTAACCATTGCCTAACCTAAAGTCATAGTAGTTACATCACTGGCTCCTAAAACGTGTACTATTTTGCTTGTCCATGTGACGATATAATTATCATTCTTATGTTTTGTATATAATTATTGTTTTAATGCCTTTTAAGCTTATGATCAAAACTTATGTGAAATTAAGTCGCTCAATAGAAATTGCATGGGAAATTTTTAAAATGACGCATTTAGCAGGTTTTTCTAATGCATTTGAATTGTTTATAGCCTGATCGAAATGTGGAACGATATTAAATTTACTATGTTATATAATGCTGTAACTGAGATCATGCAAGGTTGTATCATGAATTTTTCCCACTATGTTTAACACAACACTCAATGTTAGATATGATTATTAATATCCATGCACGCCTCATTTTGTGTTTGACAGCTTTATATACTATCAGGTGAAGTAAATTTATACTTCCAAATTTTACAAGATTATAACTTTTTTTTCCGTGTTCATAAATCTTTTATAATTCGCTTAACTTGTTCAAAAAATGTACCGGCTATATCGGCCCTGAAAACCTTATGTAATTTATGGCCAGGTTATTCCTTTATGTGCTCCATCTTCTTAAGATCTTTCAATTAAAAAGGTTATAATTTAAAAACGTCTTAAGAAAATTCAGTACAAAGGATAACGATCGATATTTTCTTTTGTGGATTATGAGCAATGAAATCTAAGCATGGTACAAAATTAATCATGCATAATATGTAACAATTGTCAAGAGGAAGCGAGGATACGTTGTCAAAGGTTAATCTAAATAGGCATATATGGATGTGATTAAATATTGTGAGCCAGACGATCATTGGATTCACAATTTTAAACGCAAATAGTAAATTATTTTTAATAGTTTTGCATAATTAATTTATTTCTATCGTATGACATTATCAAATTAATAAGTATTTAGTTAATTTAACTAGGTAAATGTGGTAAAAAATTAAAGGGAAATATCATCTTTTTTAGAGGCTCCAGGTACTGTAACGGTCATAAGATGTGATTGTTATAAATTTAATTTACCATTCGCCAATAAATTGTTTATTTAATATTGTGCTATTTAACTTTTAGATTAATTTTCCTCCTCCATTTTAAAATGGGAGGTGTTTAAATATTAACTACGAATGATACTGTTATATATTAATTTTAGTACGAGTAAAATCCAGTAATTTGCATATATGTCTCGCTGCAAATTGTAAAGGCATTATTTTATCTCTTTGTCCTTCGGAAAGAGGGAAGGGAGTATCACATATGCTTGTCTTAAACAAAAGCAAATATTTAGTATTATGTGGGTTTCAGGAGCTTCAAGTTTAATTTGACCGCGAAAACATGCTTGTAACAACATTGTGAACTCACTTGAGGGATTATTTAACACGTTTCCTGCTAGGTTGGTCAGAATTGTCGAAACTTGATCGATCCTGTCAAGCTGCGTCAATCATTACGACCGCATTTACCAGATTGCTTTGGTCACAACAGAACTGGCATGACCGAAGCAACACATGAAAGCTTTTAGTGTTTTATTTGTTTTATTTTTTCCGCTTTTTAAGGGTAATTGCGGTGATGGATTTTCTTAAACATGTTGTATTATCATGAAAAGGTAAAGTTTATTACAATTAATAGATGCATAGAAAGTAATAATATTAACTAATATATCCTTACAGAAATCATTTTTAATTTGGTTTTCTGCTGAAAACTAAAATCTGGGCTATTTGTAGTCCTGCCAAGTTATAATTTGCTGTTTTTGCGCCTTCATTATTATGCAAAGGGCAAAAATCAATCGCAAACAAACCCAACCACAAAATGGCTTATGTTTGTAGTGAGTGCAGAACTGATGGTCCAAACGGTGAAAGTGTTTATTGTGATAGCTGTAATAGGATTTTTCATAAAAAGCCATGCTCAGACCTTAATGTATCTGAGATTAAGGCGAAGGAATTAAAGGGTTCTCGCCAATTAAGATTGTACTGCACAGATTGTCAGAAGGGACTCCAACAGGTACCTCTTTTGCTTAAAGCTTTTGAAGAACTTCGTTCAGAAGTTGAATCTCTTAAAAAAGCAACTTCTAATGTTAACAATGCAAATGGTCCATTCTCAACAGTCTCTATTTCTAATGAACAGAATTTTCTAACGCCAGGCTCGTTCTAGCAACATCATGCTATTCAATGTACCTGAGGGAAAAGATACAAATGAGGCGAATAACATCATAAATATATTAACCGATACTACCCCCGAAATTGTGAATGTTGTAAGAGTGGGAAAACAAAGTAAAAATCAAGTTCCTGCCATGAAGGTTAAACTACCATCTACTTATGATATCCAGATGTTGTTGAGGAATGGATATAAATTAAAAGGCAAAAAAGCTTTTATAGGTCACGATCTAACCAATAAGCAGAGAGATATGGAAAAGGAGCTTTGTGTTGAACTTAGAAGTCGCCGTCAAAAGGGTGAAGATGTTTCTATTAGATCGAAATGGGGTTCCCCATATACATCAGAAAAAAAAACTAAATAATGTGCCTGCCCAAATCAATGCCAGTAGTTTTCATCCCTCTAGAGTTATTGAGATATTCTATCAGAATGTTAGGGGATTGCGAACCAAGCTTGCAACTCTCCAAAAAAGTGTTTTATCCAATTATAGTTTTAAGTGAGACTTGGTTAACACGTGACTTTGGTGATGTAGAGCTTGGATTGTTTGACTATAGCGTATATAGATGTGATAGGAGTGTGGATAACAGTCCGGCTAATAGGGGAGAAGGAGTAATGGTGGCCGTCCTTAAGACCTTACAAAGCTCTTTCCTCAGTACTTCCGGCAACATAGAACAATAATTATTTGTGAAGATTGGTACGGGTACTAACAGTATATTGGTAGGGACTGCATACCTACCTCCTAATTCTCCAATTTCAAGATACCAAATTCTTTGTGCTACTATCGATGATGTTGTGGAAAATACAGTCTTCCCTGCTACATTATTGGGAACTTTAACTTGCCAAGATGTGTGTGGTCAACAGAGGATCTTTGTTCAGTGCCTACATTGTCTCCGAATGCAACTGCTAGTGATGCCGAGATAAACACTCTATTTTCTGAACTTTGTGCATTTCATAATCTCTTTCAAAAGAACGAAGTAATGAATGTAAGGAACACTATGGTCTCTATTGCTGATAAACTCATGGTTCCAATGGATTTGTACCATCCACCTTTGTGTATACGAACTGCGACTACAATAAACTACAGTCACTCCAATGGATCCCAGTGTAATGAGTTTTATTATGATTACAAGGCTGCTGATATGACCCTCCTGAATGGCCTTCTCGGGCAGATTAACTGGGATAAACTATTTTCAAATCATGATCCTAATGATATGGTAAACATTTTCAAGATACTTTATTCTTTTTCATCCATGCAATTGTCCCTAAGAAAGTTTTCGGCAAAGTTGAGGCAATTAACAATAGATAAAAAAAATTGCTCATAAGGTTTTCAAGACCACTGGTACAAGGGACAGCTATATTAATATCTCCAGAATTCGATCCGAGTGCAAATTGGTTTCTAATCAATGCTATCGGGATTATGTGATGCAATGCGAATGGTCTCTGATTAATAATCAATGCACAAAACAATTTTGGTCTTTCATTGATTCCAAGCGCAAATCTAATGAACTTCCTTTGGCTATGTTCCTTCGGGATAAACTGAGAGCAGAATTGCCCGACCTTTTTGCAGAATACTTTGAATTTGTTTATGCTGTCAGCCAGTGTAATTTACCGGATGAAGCTCCATCCTTAAGTCATAGAAATATTTCTAATCTTTCCATTCCTATTTGCCTTATCTACGAGGAGCTCTCTAAATTGAACATAAGCAAAGGTCCCGCACATGATTTTTAACTGGTCTCTTGCTACATGTATATGCCCCCTGGAAAATCAGCTACATCACTCCAATTCATAAATCAGGTAATCACGCAGATGTATCTAATTACAGGCCCATATGCACTCTTAGTATCGTTCCTAAGCTTTTTGAGAAAATTGTTACTGATCATTTGAGTGCTTTGGGGGTATTATAATTGACGAGCAATTTAGATTTGTACGTAATAGATCTACTAATCTTAATCTACTTACCTATGTCGAGTACTTGTCGAGCGTTTTGGACGGGGGTGGGGAGGTTCATGCCATCTATACTGACTTTTCCAAGGCATTCGACAGGATTAATCATCCTGCTCTGTTTGGGAAGCTGAGAATGGTTGGGGTCCAGGGGATTATGCTTGACTGGTTATCTAGTTATCTTTCTGCCAGAACCCAGGTTGTAGCAGTGAATGGATTTAAGTCGAGGCAAATTAAGAATGTCTCAGGTGTTCCTCAGGGATCTCATTTGGGACCACTGTTATTCATCATATTTTTTAATGACAGTGTCCACTGTTTTAAGTTCTCCAATTTTTTATTTTTTGCAGATGATCTGAAGTTCTACATTTCCGTTTCATTTGTGTATGACTGCGTGGCATACAGTCTGACCTCTTCGATTTGGAGTCTTGCTGCAGGGACAATGCATCAAAGTGTTACCACATCAGCTTCTCCCGTAGGCTAAATACAATCAGTTATGACTATATAATCAGCAACTCTGTCCTGCCCCGGATTTCAGAGATCCGTGATCTTGGTGTCATCATAGATCCATCTCTATCTTTCTTTTAGCATGTTGATTCAATTATATCCAGGGCTTTATCTATGCTCAGTTTTCTGAAAAGATAAACAACACGTCTTCCCTATGTACCCTTGTCAGGCCGATTCTGGAATACGGCTCATCTGTATGGAACCCTTGTTACACTTGCTACATTCACAGAATAGAGCAAGTTCAGAGACGGTTCTTGAGATATTTGGCATCTAAAGCTGGTATTCCCCCTATAGATGACTATCACCATGATTATCAATTGATTCAGACAAGGTTTGCCCTCCTTTCACTGTCCACTTAATTGCATGGTTAACTGTCCTTTCTAAACCTCTTCGATTGGCCTCTCAATTCCTGCAAGAAATACTCGTTTCAGATCCTTGTTTCATCAGCCATTCAAGAGGACTAATATTGGCTCCAGATCGTTCTTGTGTAGAACGGCTTGTACTGCCAACTCTCTTCCTGACGATTTTGACTTTTTAAACATGTCATACAGTGGTTTTGTCAACCTATTGCAACATTATAAGATTAGCCAGTCATTTTGTTGGACTGCCATTTTTAATTTAATTTAACTTGTTTTCCTTTTTATCACTTATTGCTATTGCATTTGTGTTTTGGAATAATTCTAAATGTTGATAAATTTGTGATACTTTTCCCTACATTGTGTTGATATAGTATATAATATTGTTGACTTTAATTTTAATTTTACTGTGATGTTTTATGATTGTTTTTGTATGCTTTAATTATGTTTTTTTTGTACTAAAATTGGGTTAGGCCCATTGATAAATAAATAAAATAAAATAAAATATAGAAGATGCAAAGAAATAAGTCAAATTAATATCCCTATTTTAGAAATCTAGGCCTAAAATCCGTCCATTAAGACCGCGCCGCGTCGATTAATTTGATGGAAATGTCAAAAATGGAATATCTGTCAATATAAATTTTATAAGTTAAAGAAATACAATTGCTTTTATCGAATATATTATTTAGGAAACAGTTTAGGGCAATGCTTCCAAATCTGTAATTAAAGATTGGCAGGGAACGTGTTAAATAGCATCATGTTTTTTCATATTTAAAAAAATATGCACCTTGTATGGACGTAGTGGATCCTTATTCCAATTATTTTACATCTTTTTCTTGGAGCAAGGTGACCACATTCCGATATGATCTGTCTGTGTTTTATCTGGTTTATTTTGGTTTTTAGGGCATGTTTTGATGTGGCGGTATGGGACGCAAATATGCATGCGGATGGGAACGGAGATGTGTAAACGGCTGTGACAGCATAACCATGCGCAGTGATTTTATGAGGGCTGTTCATATATTTGTGCATGTCGATATAGGATATGTTTACACATCATTGTCTCGACTACTAGCAGACTCGCTCATTTTTTTTTTCATTATTTACTGATTCGAACACTGAACTATTCAGTTAGCATGAGTTCTGTAGCTTTCCTAGATGAAACCATCTAGTTTAGAGCTTTTAACGTGTAAAAAAAATTGAATAAACCCTGCAAACAAGCTAGCCACAAGTCATTTTGGAACAGTTAATTTTACATTATCTTATAATCTCCTAGTAGAAGTTAATTGTGGACGTATAGCAACGTAAAATGCCCTATTAGCATCACATATAATTTCTTTGCAGGCCTCCCTTCTCTTTTGGGAATCGAGTTGTGATCTGGACTTGACATTTTGCATATTCTAGAAGCGCATTTTTGTGATACTAACAGAGCAGCTAGGAACATGTGCTCTTAACCGCTATGTTATCGATCTTTGATTTAAAAATATATGTTTTTGGGACCGTTTCCTGCGGGTTGAATGGAAAATTACAGCTACGGTATGGAGCATGGTTCGGCCGGTGTCCCAGTGCACAGAAATTTCACAAAACTTGAGTGAGACCTTATTACTACAGAGAAAATATGAAACGAAAAATTTTTTGAATGAAATGCGTCATTTAGCCCCTAGGTATTAGCTAGTTCAAACTGTGGAAAAGAACATTCGGTAAGTTTGCGTGTTGCTTTCATAACCTCCATTTGGAGAAGATCTAACAAGGGTACTCTTCAAAAGTCAGCCATTGCAATTGGCAGTAAAGTATTGGGTAGGAGAATTTTCTTGTTAAATTCTCTTGTGGGAATTCTCTACAAGATATATTTAGAGTTTCAGGCAGTACCTTTTTCTTACCTTTGGTGCATTGCTTGTTTGGTGTCTGGACTCACTCACTATCCTTTCCAAGTGAGTTGTCTTTTGATTTTTTTTATTTGTTGCCATTTTATGAATTCCACTTCGGCGGTGGCTAACTCCTTTCAAATTTTATTTGCAGAGGTTCCGCCTCATTCACCTTTTAAGGTACCCTAGCCTATTTTAGCGTCAGCATATATTAAAAAAATATATTTTTGTTATAACCTTTGTCTCTGCCTGTAAATCTTCCTCGCTTTAAGTCTTCAGCAATAGTCTTGAATATATTGGAGTTTTACAGTGTTTGTGCAAAATGTTAAACCATTTGAACAGGTCTTCAAATCTAGCGATTAATTCGTATTATATTAATATTCCACGCCGCTGTGCATCGCATTCCAAACAACGCCCTTTAAAAACTCGCAGCGACACTCTTAACGCCATCTCTTGTCACAACGTTTATGCATCATCAGTTTAACTAGAAGCAGAACTGCTTCGAACCATACAATTCACTTGTTTCAAAACACAAGTTAGGGTCAGCTACAAGCAGAAACGCATCCGACCAAACGCAGTGGTTCCTACAGCGACTACGAAACAGTCAATTTAGTGTCCCTAAAATGCATTATAAGATCCTTTACACAAATAGTGCACTATATAAAAATCGGCCTTTCCTATTGGTCGATCCGCATGGCCTTCCGCTCGCTTCGCTCGCTACGGGGGCTCAAAAAATGGTAACTAACCACGTGCTAACCCAAACTAACCCAAGACATACCCAAAATCAAGAAAAAAACTATTTAGAAACACAATCTTAAAAAAAGCAACGGGGTTCGAACCCAGGCCGTCCAGGTGAGAGCCAGCTGTACAAACCTCTACGCCACGAGCGCTCTAGACAGAAATCCATTGCATTACGCAGACATATCGTAATACGAGATGGATCGACCAATAGGAGAGGTCGATTTTTACATAGTGCACTATTTGTGTAAAGGATCTTAAAATGCCCCTAAAATTTCGATCTTAATAATCGAATTCTATAAAAACTGGTTAGCAGATTTCGACCAGGTTTGTGTTAAAATTCATTATTTTTGTTTAGACAACCGGTGTTAAGTTTTTGTATAACTTCTCTATATTTACAATAGTTGCCCTCTACGGAAGGGATATTCAAGGAGTGAAGGTAAGTTCACGCGCCGAGGGAGAAATGACGCGTCTTCACTTTCTTGAAAATACTTTGTTCCTCTACTCTCTTCCAAGTAAGTCGCGATAGTCCGCGCTCTCCGTGGTACTTGGCCATGAGATTTGTTCCCCGACTTTCTCCCAAGTAAGTCGCGATAGCCCACGCTCCCCGTGGCACTTGGTCATGGAAGTTATTCCCTGATTCTCTCACAAGAAAGACGCTATAGTAAGCGTTCCCTGTAACACTCAACCATGTAAGTTAACTCACTATTTCACAGCCACTCTCTCAAAAGCCGAAAAGTAAATGGCGTTTTTGGCACTCGGCCAATATTCTCCCTGCTTTATAATAATATAAAGTTATCCATAAGTGCTATTTCCATTTCCCGGAGTGTAGCCTACCTATGCGTTCCAACATAGCGTATTTTATAATCCATTTTGTTGCGTGTATTAAAACCGCATTTCTACAAAAGCATCCCTGTCATGCTCTCTTCTTAAATTGAAGCTTTCTCTTACACATTCATACAGTGTGATGTTTTCCAGTGCAAATTACTCTGCAAGGTAAAATAAACTCTCGACGCCATTGCGTTAGCAACAGAAGTTATTTATGCATGTTGCTGCATATTTTCAATTCACTCCAACTTGAGTCATTCTTATTTGCAAGAAGTTGAAGTACATTGTATATAGAGGTTAAGGGGAGACTTAGTAAATGTTTTTAAGTGACTTTCCCAGTGTTTGAAGATAAACTACTGAACGGTTGAACGTTGCTCGTCAATTGGTGAATATATTGTACATAGCAGCTTATTGTAGACATTAAAGTAATATTTATCCTTTTATTATTACTTGTATATTTCATCTCAGCGTTATCTCAGTTAATCAAGCTCACACTAAGTGGTTCCGTAGGAACTTTAACAAACATTTAACTGTGTTTGGCTGAAAGGTTGTATTTATAACCGTATACTTTGTTAGGAATATAATTGTTTATGCAGTTTTTTAGTCTTTACAAGTATTGTTATTCTGATATGGTGTGAAGCCAATGCGGAAATTGCTCTTTGCAGTTAATTCTGTAAGTGGATCTCTCTATGTAAAATTCGTGATATTATTGCCAATTTTCTGCAAAATGTCCACTAGATGTCATGATTCACTAGTTTCACCAAACTGTGTAAAACCATTGAATTGTTTTACCAATTTTGCGGAATACTATTCCTATTTTACACGACCATTAAAATTTTGTTGGGCATAGAGTATGTTTCGCGATTTGCGGTTAAAAATTGATTGCGTTTCGCTTTTAGCTATGATGAACTGGTCAAAATATTTTAAAATATTGAAATCTGTGAATAATCAAACTGATGACAATATGGAAAACATAAATACCTTGCTAACACAATATTTTGATACCGCTTCGGGATAGCGAGATGAATAATATCCATCAAATCCATTCAAATATGGAAGGTGAAGTATCCAAGTGTTAATTTATTCATTTACGAGACTATAACTGGAAACTTGGAAAAGCCACTTCAAATATGCCAATTTTAAATCCGAATCGTTTAATATTGTCTTCTTTCGTTCACTTTTCATTAATAGTACATCTTAAACGTGCAACTTTTGCTAAAATTTTATTGGTTTAGATGGTAAGTGTTAATAAACAGTGATCCTTAATTGTCGAATTGAAGCTTATTCATAATATTTGAAATATAGCGATAAATCAGTAAAACACGGCGAGCAGATTCGTGCCTTTGAGTGCTATTAATTTTGAGACCCTGCCAGTTTACAACTTGAGTAATTGTTTAATATAGTTAAGTTGCCGACACGTTTTGAGTAAGGCTAAAGCAGTTTGAGAAGCTGCATAATTTTATTAGCCTATTCAGGAGTTTGATATTTTTGTGTTTTTTTTTTTAGATGGACATGTCGGCCAACATGGTGGGGGAGCATAATATTAGAGTCCACAACTATTGATTTAATTTTAAATGCTTACGGTTTATTACGTCATTAATTTTGGGTTTTCTGAGTTATATAATGAGAGTCATCCCCACACTAGTTATGTATTGAACCATTACATCTATAGAGATGTAATGCATCTTTCTTATAAGCCGTTTTGACACAAAAAATATTCTTAGCAATCACAGCCAGTCAAATTGGTAAAGTTGGGGTTCGACAACACATTATTATTAATTTATAATAAAATGTTACTATTTGGCAATGTCGCTTGTTTGAACTCATTTCTTTCTAAGGGCAAAAGGATATAATTTCACTATTAGTTCACATGGTGGGCAATAAATTAAGTGTCTAAAACCGAAATTAAAATGTATTTGAAAGTTAATGGAGCTTGCTTACAGTATGGGTTCAGAGTAGAATTAAGTGCACAAAAGGTCATACAGAATTTCACAAAGAAATTCAATGCGGATAATCGCAATTTAATCTAGAAACTTGAAAATGTTTGAAATAATTATTGGTCGGTCAGAAACTGATGATGATGAATGTAAATATGGCACCATATATTGGATTTTCAATCAACCATCTGGAAGCAATAGCTTAACTCCGGATTAGAGGTGTCTAAGTAGGATATTTACGACGGCGACGCGACGGCTCTCCACCTCTTTCCTCTCTCAAGATAACCTTGAACAAGGCCCTGGTTGTTCTTGGCCTTTAGTGACATTGAGCCAATCTAACGTGATCTTGTGAATGTTTGGAGGTCATGCCTTTGACTTTAGGACCGTGCGTACTTTGAATTCCTTTCGCATTGTTTGAAAGTTGATACATATCTCTTTGTTTACAAGTCAGTCAAGGACATTCAGTTTTGACATAACATGTTTACGAATAAACGGGGCATCTTTTGGTTAAGACGCCTGACTGCTTATGAAGAAATATCTAACAATTGTGAAAATTTTGGTAAAATATTTAGTCGCAGCTACCGCCACGACCTACAGTTGTATTTATGCGACAAACTGTTACTATCAATTTTTAATTAAATGGAACTATTTCTAAGGAGGGGACTATCACCTCTACTGTGGGCTATCCTGGTAAATATTCTACTAGACAAGATGGAAAATAGTACTTCTATCTACGCTACGCAGACGACTATTGGTAGTCAGGGGAAGGAACAGGGGTTATGTTTCAACAAGAGCACAAAAGGCCTTGAACATAGTAAGCAAATGGTGTGAACAGGAGGATCTGTCAGGGAATCCGCTGAAAACCACAATAGTTCCATTCACAGAGAAAAGAAAATTAAAGAATCCAAAAAATCCAATGCTCAGCGGTATAATAATTCCCTCTTTCAAGGAATGACTCGGGGACCGCATCTTAGCAAGGTCACTCAGAAAGCAAGAGAGAAACTGGCAGCTGAGCCCCGAATTGTATGTCTTATTGTACAAAAAGGAGGTAAGGTTTATGCTAATCTATGGCTCTATAGCTTGGGGCATAAAGGTCACGCAGACAGGTGCAATCAGGCAACTAGAATACATGTCTATGCGTCTCAGAGGCGATGAGTCCAACCCCAACTGCAGTACTGGAAGTCCTGCTAAATCTACCTCCATTACACATAGATACAGGGGAAAGTAAAAAATGGTAAAGTACCGGCTCAAGCAAGGCAATAAACCCATCATTGAATGGGATAGGCCCACAAGCTGGAAACTAGAGGACAGCGAGGAGATCAAGTATCTCTTCGAAAGGCCATCAGACGAAGTAACTCCATCCTATGGGTTTAATAATAATAATAAATAATAATAAAAATAATTCTTTATTTGCCAACAAAATGATAAATCACAAAGCTACTACGTGGCTAGTATAGTTGCCTATTTGTACAATATCAAACTTTATATGTAGATATATATATACAATGCACACATTTATATATAAAATAATATTTCAACAAAAGAAAGACATGACAAAACTTATCCAGGTAAAATATAAATAAAATTTAAAAATCAATACACAAACATGAACATTACAAAACCTATTCCACAAAGTCAAAATCATAAAAGCATTTCTCTTTAAGAAAAGCTATAGTTTCTCTCCTAAACACAGCAACACTGTTCAAGTTTTGTATATTATTAGGCAACATGTCATAAGCTTTTAAAGCTCTATCTGATGAGCCACCTCTCGTCTCCATGACCATCCCCTGAGAATACCCGTCAATATTTCTACTAAAATACTCAGGATATCTCTTGACAAACATTACCAGAGACAAGAAATACAAAAAAGGAGCAGTTAACACCGCGAGAAGGGCAAAATATGATCTACAACTCTCCCTTGGATGAATACCAAAAAAGCACCTGACAATTCGCTTTTGTGCCCTAAACACCTCTGGTGCCGTTGTAGATGAACCCTAAAAAAAAGCACACTGTAGCACATTATTGACTGCACACATGAAAGGTAATATATTCGAAGTGTGTCATGAGAAACAACATCCCGCAATCTTCTTATAAGAGCACAGCTACTATTGATTTTAGAAATAATGTGCTTGCAGTGGGGTCCTCAGCCAAGTTGGGCATCCAGGTACACACCCAGAAACCTCACCTCAGCAGATTGTGGAATTGATCCATTCAATCTTGGAAACAATGACACATTCTGTTTCTGTATGGAAAAACGGATTAAATCAGTTTGGTCAGCATTTAATTTTAAATCACTATTATTACACCAAGTCTGCATTGCACCAGCCATCAAGGTACAGGACTCGTAAAGACCCCCCAATAGATGAATCTGACAGCATGACAGATGTATCATCCGCATACTGACAGACAAATCCACCAGGAAGGCCATCCGAAATCCCATTCACATAGAGCAGAAACAACAGAGACCCCAGGATGGAGCCCTGAGGAACACCCTGGGTCATATGTGCCGCATCCGAAAAATGAGACATTCCGCCTTGCGACACACACACCACCTGCTCTCTTCCAGCTAGGCAGTTACCTCTAATCCCATATGAGCATAGCCGGTCCATAATCAGCTGATGATTTATGGTGTCGAAAACCTTTGACAAATCAAAGTACAACCCAGCAACCTTTTGCTTATTATCAAGCTGTTCTGTGATAAACTTGACAGTATTAAAAATGACCAGCTCAGTTGACTTTTTGGGTACAAATCCATATTGATGATCAACTAGTATATTTTGTGTGTTTATGAAATTAATTATTCGATTGTAAATTGCCTTCCCAAAGACCTTCGACACTGATGGTTGTAGAGAAATTGGTCTGTAGTTTTCCAGTATCTGTGGACTTTGGCTAGTTTTAGCCCGGAAGGAAAAACGCCGGTTGAAAAACATTCATCAACGATTTCAGAATTGGCACTTCATCTATACCAGCTGAAATTTTATTTGGTAAATTCATGATTATTTTAAAGATTTCCTTTGGTTCAGTGTGATTTAAAAATATAGATGGATAAGCGAAACTGTCTGAAATGGATATATTTGTCTGGTTATGATTCGAAAGATTAAACTTTTTACTAAATATTTCAGCTAATTTATTGGGATCTTCAATTATATGATCATTAATGGTTAGGGTTAGGTTCTTATTTATTGTGGTATCACTACTAAGTTTATTAAAAATTGTCCAAGAGGTTTTAGATTTATTTCTAGAATTTAATATATTGCTATCATTTATTGACTTTCTATATTCTGATATGTATGCTCTATAATGTTTCCTTTCTTCTTTATATTGTAAAAGTACCTGCTGATTATACCTTACATAAAGGTCTTCGATGTATTTTGCATAATCTTTTATTTCGCTACTGACCCTGCTTCTATTTTCCGGCCCAATTCCAGAAGCTTCCATGGGAAAAGCTTTGTCAAACCAAAAGAAAAAGGCATTTGCAAAATTTGTATACATCTGGTTAACACCCACACTGTTATGGATATCTTGCCATTGCTCAGTGTTTATGTAATTTATAAAATTTGAAATATTTTTATCAGTGAAAAATCTTTTCCTTATGAAAACAGGTTTTAAATGACCCTCTTCCATTTCCAATGGGAGTCGTTGACCATAGTGATATTCCTGACGCATATACTTTACAAGTAAGATCATCCACGGGAAAGTTGGAAAACACATTGTTCACTCGAGATGCGCTGGTACTTGTTACTCTTGTTATTTCATTGACATGTTGGAAAAAGCCATATGCCTTAAATAGCTCTGTTATGCTAAAAACTGAGTCAGAATTAGTACTAAAATCAACATTGAAGTCACCACAAACAACTATAAACTTTTTTGGAGAATACACGTTATCCAAAATGTCACTGAGTTTAGTATTGCCACTCGGAGACCCATATATACATAAAATTAACACAGACTTTGAATTTAGTTGTATTTGGGTTATACAAAATTCACAGTCCTTTTCTATCGGTAAAATATTGCAATTGATAGGTTAGACCCTTCTCAGTAGCAATTGCAGGCAGGGACGAATGGGAGGGGGGCTCCTATAAAAGCAGGACCCAGCGTGTTATACCGATGGCTCTAAGATCAGTAAAGGGGTGGGAGCCTGAGTCGATGGACTAACGTCAACTATCTCCATAAATGTGGGAGGTCAAGCTACAGTGTTCCAAGCAGAGGTCGTGGCAATTCAACACTGCACCACGCCGTGGAGATAGGGAAATTGAACATTAGAAAAATGAGGGGTAGTCATTTACTCCGACTGTCAGGCCGCCTTACAAGCAGTTAGTGCACACAAGGTCAGATCTAGACTAGTTAAGACTGCATAAGTGCCTTTGAAGAGGTCGATCTTACCAATAAGCTCACCATTGCCTGGGTTCAAGGTCATAAAGGCCTTCAAAGCAACGAAAAAGACGACAAACTTACAAAACGGGGCGCAAGTAAGGTTACGTTGGGTCCTGACCCCTACTGCGGGATAGCAGGAAGGGTCTTCAAAACAGCAGTTAAAAACTGGATAGATAAACAATCTCTAAACCGGTGGCTAAAAACACCAGGACAACTACAGGCTAAACAGATCATAAAACACGGCTCCCCAAAATTCACGGCAAATCTACTTAAGAGGAGTCGCAAAACTATAACAATATTAGTGGGTCAGCTGACGGGGCACTGTAGAATGAACAGACACATGGAAAATTTCGGCCTGGCAGATAATGACTGTTGCAGGTTCTGTTAGGAGGAGGAGGAGGAAAATCCAAAACACGTGTGGTGCGAGTGTGAGGCTCTCTGCAGGCTCAGGTATACGAAGCTAGGAGGGACCAAACCAGGACCTGCAAGGTCCTGGTTTGGTCCCATTTGTGTAATCTGATTAGGAAGACCAGACTGGATAAGGTCCTCTAAGCACGGTTCGGTGTGCTATAATAAACCTGCATAGGTTGCAGTGACAGGGGCGGGTACTAGCGCTAACTCCCTTCAATTATATTCTATTAGAACTATTTGGCAACGTCGCTAGTTTGAAGCTAACATTCCTAGGGGTAGATGAATATTTTCCTTTTAGTTCACAAGGTAGGTAATAAATTAGGTAAATATCATTTTAACCCCATTGCTATCACAGGTATCATCGTTGCGCTCCTTGAAGAGTAAATATTAGAACATGTTTTAAGATAATAGGTACTGCCTTGCTCACATTATGGATTCCAAGCAGACTTAACTCTTTAAAAGGTTATTAAAAATTTCAGACGGAAATTCAATGAGGATAATCTGAGGATCTCTAGAAACTTGAAAAATCATGGATGGATCAGAAGCTACTGACGATTAATGTACTTGCATTTTAAATAAACAGTATGGAGACAAAGGTTTCTCTTCGGATTTAAAGGTTCAATAATTTTCATTCTTTATGGATGAGTGGAATATTTACGACGGATATGGCGCTCCTACCCCTTTTCTTTTTCAAAGTAACCTTAATTAGGACAAAGACGGCTCTCCTACCTTTTTTCTTTTTAAAGGTAACTTTGAATTAGACCCCCATCTACTTGACCTAAGGCGTTTTTGACATTGAATGACATTGAGGTAATCTAGCGTGATCTCCTGAGTATTTGAAGGTCATGCTTTTGATCTTAGGACTTGCGACCTTGAATTTATTTCGTACTGTTTAAAGGTTGATGATTTTTTTCGCTTGCATGACATTTAGTTTTGACATTATGTGTCCATGACTTACTAGTAAGGCGGGTATATTTTCATATTAACATCTAAAATATAAACATCCAAATAAATCATACTCAGAAACAAGTCGGGCATTATATTGTCATCCAAGTATTAGATAATCCTCACACATAATATTTAGATATAATTTTCAGGCGAGAACAATGGTTTTCATACTCAGAGTCTCGACTACATGTTTTGCTAGAAATTATTAGAATGTTAAATTGTTCATCTTATCATCCATAGTGATTAGGACAATTGTTTCAGAGCAGGTTGTCATTGACACCATTTTTTTATTTAACACTTTTACCACAGTTAATTTACGCTCAATAAACTCAACTTCATTATTATCAATGGCACTGCTGCATATTAGTCATGTGTTTACAGTTTTAAATAATTACCTTCATAAAATATTCCAAAACACCTTAAGATTGTATAATTGTGTTTAACATGTTTGTGTCTTTCTAGAACGAATGATTGAAATATTGTCTATAAAACAAGACTTCTGTATCAGTGGCAATAAGTCTAGGTCTAGTTATAAACTAGTTTCGTGTCAAAATTAATGGTATTGAGTTGCCTTAGTCTACTTACCGCCGACAGCCCGAAATTTTGCTGATTTATTGCGACATCGTTAATAAACTGGTTAATTTAACATAGGTATGACAAGTGTATTAAATTAAAATTGAATTTATACGTCATTTGGAACAACGTAATAAATATTGTTCCAGTTCAACAAAAAATTTTAAACAGGACTTCAATTTTGACTAAGCGCTAATAGATTTCAGTCAATTTTGATGTGCCAAGGCAGTTGACTGATACGCAAATTACGGTAGGAAAATGGCACGCCCTGTAAATTTGTCCATATTCGAACAAGGGATTATTTTGTGATTTTAACTATATAGCATATCAGTGGAGAAGCTACGCAACTATAAAAGATTAAAAATTAACAGTGCTTTTTCAGAAAACTATTTAAACTGAATCAAAGTTTTAAAAATGAGTTACATTTGGAAAAACTTACATCTCAACATTTCGGTTATAGATGCAGACAAGAAAATGCTATTAATATAGGAATATTAAATACCGACTTATCGATGTATAAGCTCATGGTATTCAAAATAATTTATTTCACCAAGACCCTACCTGAACCAGTTATTTCCTCGGAAATCGATAGATTTATTCAATATCCCGTGCGCTCTCAGGATTTGACCGCCATGGACTATCTATTGAGGCCACACTGAAACTGTTGTTTATTAAACCAAACCATCCGACCTAGAATAGCGTTGCCAAGCAAATAAGAAAAATCGGAATGACTGATATCGTTAACAATGCTTTAAGCGGCTTCATCAATCTGTTCGAATGCTGTGAGGAAGTTAAGTGTATGTTATATAGTATGCTTGAATGCTAATTAAAGTTAAATTTCATCTAACATTCTGCTATAAAAAATATATTTCTCATTTTTGCTATTGAATTATTTTTCCAAAAATTCAGTTATACTCATTGCCATTCGGATTTATTTAAATATTAATTATATTTCAACATAAACAGCGATTACAATTTCGCCTCGTGGTAGTGACTTGGCCATTTTCTTAGACTAGATCCTTTTACTTTAAGGTCCTCCGGAAAGGGTAAAGAGGGTCACACTTGCGATTGCCTTAAATAAAGTAATTATAAACAATATTGACTCGGCTTAAAATTTTATTTAAATGATTTTATAATTCCATAATTTTTTTAAATATTCACGTGGTATAAGTGCGGTGGATACTAATTCTAAAGCATTCTATATATTTCTTTGGGCAATTGATTAAATGTTTAGACGGTTTGTTCTTGCTGTTCTTTGATTATAGTAGCTTTTTGAAGCCTTTTCGGCGCTCATTTGCTAATTGAAACAGTTTTCCATATTGTTTAGTTGAATTTATAACATTCCTAGAAACAACTGGATAGATTAGAGGTTTTAAAATGAAAACGGGAATGATCCGGGAACAAGCGTGAAAGCAAACTCATAATTGGAACAATAATTAACCTTAGCTTGCCTTGTAATTGCTTATTCATGTTGAAAGTTGTTTACGGATATATACCACCATAAACTGCCGTATTATGCTGGTTTCAGTTAATTTTCTGTAACGTAGAATAGAATATAATCGAATTGAAGGGAGTCGGAGCTGGTACCCGTCTGTGCCACTGCAACCTATGCAGGTTTATTGTAGCCCTTCATGCTTAGAGGACCTCATCCAGTCTGGTATTCCTAATCAGCCTTTACAAATGGAGTACCGGCTCCTCCATGTACCTTGCAGGTCCTGGTTTGGTCTCTCCTAGCCATGCATACCTGAGCCTGCAGAGATCCTCACACCACCACACGTCTTTTGGAGTTTCCTTCCCCTGACAGAACCTGCAACGGCTATTATCTGCCAGGCCGATCTTTTCCATGTGTCTGTTCATTCTACAGTACCCCGTCAGCTGACCCACTAATATTCTTATCGTCTTGTGACTCCTCTTAAATAGATCTTCCGTGAATTTTGGCGAGCCGTGCTTTATGAACTGTTTGGCCTGCAGTTGCCCCGGTGTTTGTAACCACCAGTTTAGAAAATATTGTTTATCTATCCAGCTTTTAACTGCTGTTTTAAAGACTCTTCCTGTTATCCCGCAGTAGGGCTCAGGTCCCAACGTGACCTTACTTGCGTCCCATTTTGTAAGTTTGTCGACTTCTTCGTTGCCTTGATGGCCTTCATGTCCCGGAACCCACGTGTCCCCGCAATGGTGAGCTTATTGTTACGACCGACCTCTTCAAGGGCACTTATGCAGTTTTTAACTAGTCTTGATCTGACCTTGTGTGCACTAACTGCTTTTAAGGTGGCCTGACTGTCAGAGTATATGACTACCCTCCTTTTTCTAATATTTAATTTCTTTATCTCCATGGCGCAGTGTTGAAATGCCGCGACCTCTGCTTGGAACACTGTGGCTTGACTGTCCATGTTTATGGAGATATTTGACCTTGGTTCGTGGACCCCGGCTCTCACTGATCTTAGAGTCGTCGATATACCATGCTTGGTCCGCTTTTCTAGGAAGCCCCCTTCCCATTCCTTTTTGCCTACAATTGCTACTGAGAAGGGTCTATCGAACCCATTTCTTTTAAATTAATTTTTTTTCCGTTACTAATACATCAGGAGTCATTGGTTTAACGTTTTGCGTTACACCTGCCGACCAGCCCTTGTAATGTGTGTTCCGGACCATGATATTATCGATCTGAGATTTACGAATACTTGTTTTTGGGATTTCTGGTACGGTAGAGAACATGCCTATCAATGTCGAGGTGTAGCATGTAACGGAATATAAGTTATAATATATCAATCTATTCCGCTCCACTAAAGTCTATCTTTTATCAATGGTCTTCAATGTTCAGTATATTGATGGGCAGTGACACCTATCTGTGAATGGATATATTTTGCACAATTAACTATTTAAGGAGAACAGGTGCGCAGATTTATATCCGTAATTCGCGAATTCGTGTAATTACAGATTTCTTTGTCAAGTGATGCCATCTGTTCGAAAACGGGCTTATCTCGTATAGTTGGTAATTGAAGAACGTAGTGCATTGTTCAATACCTGTAAAATTAGCATGTAATCTACAATAGATTGCTACATTTAGCGTATGTCGAATGTTTCCTTAGTTTGACGCCGGGTTTCCGATAGCGGTTGTCACATGGTAAAACTGCCCAATGAGAGCATTGAAAATCAAAATAGGTAGAACGTACAAATTTTTGAAACGAAGTGTGTCAACCTGGTGAGAGCGTCTAACGCGGTAAGTGATTAATTTTCTGATCTCAAAATATATTATTCATCCTGCATAATTTTCAATAATCTTTTCGTTTTTCAAATATATAAGTAATAATTGTTTCCAATTCACTTAATTATATTTGACTAAAACGAGAATTTAGCATTTTTATATTGCACTTTCCAGTGATTGACGATTTCAACAATCTTAATTTTTTATGGTGGCCTTTAGGTTTGAATACCGTTTTTTTGGTGGATAATTGCGTATCTTATTGGTCAAATTCGTGTAATTTGATAATGGTTTAATCCAAAGAGAATCCAATCGTAATTATTTCATCGTTTAGTGGTCATACATATGATTTTACATATTTTCATTTAAATTGAACAGTATTACCTAGGAGATTTTTATGTGTTCCTGTAAACGGTAGTTAATTGAATTTGAGTAGAATTTCGCTGGATTTTTCCTTTGTAGTATTGTTGATCATAGTTTTTTTTCCGGCTTATTTCATTAATATTTCAGTTGATTAGTAACATCAAGCGAAACATAATTATTATCACTTACCGTGTCATGCTTTATCTATAATGTATCGACATTAATTTTCATTTATGACTCACGTATATGAATTTACTTGTTTTCGAAGTTTTCACTTCTATCTTGTGGTCTGAAGCACACACAATTTTTTTGAAGTGAAAACTTCTTTAGGCGCCTTTTGCAATTTTTTTTGTGGGGGTTGAATGTGGCTGAGCCGTCACGCGTTACGCGTCTTGCTCGGATATGTAACGTAACGCTCCTTATACTGGCATGTTCCCGTATAGGTAGAGGGCCAAAATTTTCAGGGGCTGTAGCCGGGGTAAAGAGAAGATCCTGGACGAAAACGGGGCCCCGTACGCCCCACGTTTGGCCAGGGGAGGGGAGAGAACGAAAAACTAATATAATTAATTTCGGGAGAACGGGAAAAGGTACGGGGTCGAAATTTGTATGGTAGGTGCGCCCCATGGGGAGCTACCTTAGACCATACGGGGGAACGGGGCTCTAATTTAAGTGGGGGATTTAGGGGAAAAACCGTTTTTCTCCGTATCTCTGCAACGAAGGCTCGGATCGAACTTGTGATAAACGATGACCCCGCTTGTTTCTCTTTACCTTGATTAATCTCTCAAGGTGGATTAGAGATTACCTCGCTTTATCTTTAATTAATTGAGACGTAATTTACGTTCAATTATTGTTTAAGGGCAAGCTTAAGTAATAGAAATTACTTATTTGGAGTCATAAGACTCGTTGTAAAGAGAAGTTGTACCTCGATTTTTCTATGGGTAAAAAGAAGATCCCGGACGAAAACGGGACCCCGTACCTCCCCCCGTTTGGCCAGGAGAGGGGAGAGAAGAAAAAGCTTTAATAACTAATTTCGGGAGAACGGGAAGAGGTACGGAGTCGAAATGTTTATGGTATGGCTAAAGGCGGCATCTCATGGGGCGCACACCTTTAGCCATACGGAGGGGACCGGGGCTCAAATTTAAGGGGTAATTTTGGGGGTAAACCCGTTTTTCGCCTGTATCTCTGCAACGAAGGCTCGGATCGAAATTGTGACAAACAATGACCCCGCTCATTGAAGTTTTCACTTCTGTCGTGCGGTCTTAAGCACACACCAAAACACTGCTGGAAACTACCATTGTCCACGTCATTGTGCCGTACCGGTTGAGGGAGGCGATTCTGCGAGAACCTTATAAGTCTTAAGGCATCCTTGAGATTGTTAACTCAGGAATAGGCAGTAGCAGGTCCCACTAAAGGTCCCAATATGGTTGCATGGTTATAGGATAGTTGGACAGGATAGGTAAGAATATCAAAAATTGTAAAAACCAGTAAAAATGTTTTGTATTTATTCAAAATTTGTTAATCTTTAATACTAAATTTAATTTCATTTTCAGCACATAACAAGCTCATTTTTAAACCGTATTTCAAGTAATGTTTGTAAGCTATATTTTCAGTGATCAATTGTATTTGTTTAGTTATATTGTCCCGAGTGGCTTAGGGGGTAGAGCGTTTATTTAAAGAATAACTTCACAGAGAAGAGCCTCGTCGCGATTAGTACAATGACGGGGTCTCAATGCTTCCTTTAATCTACCACTGGATGTTCTACTCGTGAGGACACGCCTTATTTAGCGTGCCGGGGGGTAACTGAGGTAGACCGGGATCGCGTTACGTGGGGTAAAAAGAGATGGTAAAGTAAGCACTTTTAGTTTATAACAATAACAATGTATTAACGATAAAACTTTAACAGTAATTATTGGTCAGAAAAAATGAGATTCGATTATACCCGATTACTACGGTGCGCATGTTTTCTCGATTTGAGGTACTATTTATAGGGCTTTGTTTACTGTCTTATAATTTATAGTTTTTCTTAAGAGTTGGGTTTTATTTAAGAGCACTAAGAGATTTCACTAAACTTTTTAACTGACTATTTAGATACTTGTCTTTCTCAACACTCTGACAAGACTTTACTATGGAGGTTGTGCAACCCTTGGTCCTAGCAGTCGTCAAGTGACTAACCGGTACCAGGTTTGGAAGGAAAGGACTAGAACCTAAAGCAGTCGTATGGCTAACTTTAGGAGCGGATAGAACCCAGAAGGCAGTCGTCAAGCGACTAACCTTGGGAGCTGGAGGTGAGACCAAAGTCTCCCGAACTGAGGGTTCGGTAGCGTATTTATATAAAACAAAGTGATGATCATTGCATGCGTAAGGTTCAAAGTCGCTCCCGTTGATTGCTCGCGTTGTTTATAGTTTGCCTTTAATGTTTATATAACAATCTCCAAGTTCAAGTTCAAACTTGCGACAGCGTGATATTTGTTTAGTAGCTTATGCATTTTAGTAGATTACAATATTGATCTCAAATATATTGATAACTGCAGTGCACATGGTACCATAAGTTGTAATTTAATCATATAGTTAATATATAATTTGTTTTTAAGTTGATTTCTTTGATTTACCGCAAGTGCCGTCTTTATAAATTTAACCGACAGAGGAAGTAACCAAACTCACACCCTCAAATAAACTAAATAAATTAATTTTTGCTCCCTTCTTACAAATTGGCGACTAAACTAGATAATCATAACAAAGTGGCGCTCAACTAAGTAATTAAAATAATTAAATACCTTTTTATCACAAATTGGCGCCCAATACATTTCGTTACAAGCATAGCAAAATGAAAAAAAAAAATGGGAAATTAAAAAAAAAAACATTAGTGGGATGGATTTCGGATGTGGTCGCAACTTGTGTGACTAGCTTGTCCGGAAGACTTAGACCCTGCGAGTTGAGCGGAGCCTTGGCACGTAATAAGTCACTACAGAAGCGAATTGAGAAGCACGTTTTAGTATAATATTAGAAAAATAATTAAGTATGTATTCTCTTTGTGGGCAGGGCTTTTATTTAAGTTAAGTAGGATTTATGATGAGATTTAAAATATTGACAAGAAAGTCTTCTTAATATGTGACATGTAGCATGAAGCCCGTAGGGGATTGACTAGTTTAAACTTTGGAAAGTAACTTCCGATAGAGTTTACGCATGGGAAGCAATTAATTGCCATCTTAGTCAAAAAAGTAGTTGAACTACATATAAAAATGCGTGTTGTCAAATTTTGCAAAAGTAAGAAACAATATGATATTTTAGAAAGCATGTAATTTAATTTAACATCAAAAGATGGTAATTAATCTCTTCCAGGTGCATCATTTTTGGACTGAATGGACTAGATAATTTAAATCGCAAGAAATGTTTATTAGTATCTGGAAATATATGCATGCTGCCAAATTTATAAAAATATAACTCTTATTTATTTAAGGGAAAAGACGAGTCTGGCAAGAGCACATTAATACTACTATGCCTGCAATCATCTAATATATTGATGTGTCAATTTTGGTTTTATGGTTTATAACATATTTCACCTATGCGACGAGAGCGCAAACGATATAAATTTTAATTTAATCTCAAGCATCTGGACAGGTGTTAAATAGAGCAAAAAAAATTAAGGGTATACCTACATATCTGCTGCCATGAATAGATTGTTCACCTCGCCGAACCAGTAAGAAAATCCCAGGAGTGTTGTTTTACTAGAAACACGTAGATGTTATGTGTACTTTACGTGGTGCAAAAGAAACTGAAATTAGGTAAGGTGCGATTGATACTAGGATGAAAAGTTTAGAGAAAGCACAACAATATAAAATTTACAGAAACTCTCTAAATAAACTCGTAAATAAATGCAAAAATCATTATTATAAAGCAAAAATTGAGAAATGTAAAAATAATATGGGGAAACTTTATAAAGTTATAAATGCAGCTACAGATCGAATTACTAATAGAGACACTGAAATGATAAAAAAAAATAGAAATAAGGACTTTTCAGAAAACAAGGAGATGGCAAATTATTGTAATCACTATTTTACAAATTCTGGAATAAATATGTTAAACAAAATAAAGAATCCGAATAAACAATAAAAAGCTAATAATAACAGTACATCTTCAATGTTTTTAAAACCAACTAATAAGAATGAATTAATTAAACACATATATTCTTAAAAAAACAACTCTGCCCCCGGAATAGATAATATAGGATCAAGATTTATAAAGGACTTTCATATTTATCTTATTGAACCTTTGGTTCATATCATAAATTTAATTTTTAAGACAGGAATAGTACCTACTCATTTAAAAAAAAACAATAGTCTCACCCATTGGTAAATCAGGTGACAAATCTGAAATAGGAAACTATCGCCCGATAAGCATAATAAATAATTTTGCTAAGATCTTTGAAAAATGCTTAAAGGATAGACTTGTTGATTATTTAAAAATGAATAATTTATTAACAAAGAAACAGTTTGGTTTCATTGGGGGGCGTAGTACATCGGATGCTGTCTATGAATTGACTAAGAAAGTCAGTAAGGCATTGGATAGTGATAAAAAGTGTTTGGCGGTGTTTTTGGACTTAGCAAGGGCTTTTGACACTGTGCCACATGACCGTTTGTTAGAAGTTTTGAGTTTGTATGGAATTAGAGGTCCAGTGTTGCAAGTTTTTGAGAGTTACCTAAGGGACAAGGAGCAGATTCTAAAAATAAATAATGAATTCAGTGAACCATCTTATATAAAGATTGGAATATCTCAGGGTACAGTTGTTGGGCCTTTACTCTTCATAAGCTACATTAATACTCTTACTAATATTGACATACATAATGGTTCATTGATTTCATATGCAGATGATACGGTGGCAGTGTTTTATGGATATTCTTGGGAAGATACAAAAAGGACAGCAGAACTTGGGCCGGCAGTATTGAAGAACTGGTTGGATTCTTTTAAATTAAGCCTAAATATTCAGAAAACAAATTATATATCGTTTTCCGTAACAGCTGTCAATCGCCCTGTCTTTAACCAAATTAAACTTGAATCAATTGACATCAAAGAGGTTCCATTCACCAAGTATTTGGGTATCATCATTGACAAACATTTAAAATGAGACCGACATGTCCTGAAATTAACAGATCATATCCGGAAGCTAATATATCGTTTATACATATTAAGGAATATTGTGACCAGAAAACTATTGATTCTTATCTATCGGTCCCTAGTTGAATCTTTACTACCCTATCTACACCCCATGTGATTGCCTGGGGAGGTCAGTATAAAAATTCATTGAAACAACTTAATGTAGTACAGAACTTTATTCTAAAAGTTATATATAAAAAACAAAAAGATACCAACTCAACAGCTCTATTCTGATGAGGTCTTTAATCTGCGTTCAATATACATATTGTCTACATGTATTTATACTCATAAGTCACATAACCTTAAAAGTTATGTTAATCACTCATATGGGACCAGAAACAATGTAAACAAACACCTGACAGTACCAAAAACTAAAAAAATTTAGGGCACAGATTTTTTGATTATTCCTAAATTCTATAATATCCTTCCAAATAACTTAAAAGAGATACATGATATTAAAAAGTTTAGTAAAGGCTGCAGAAAATTTATTTTTTTGAATGATTTTCAGAAATGTTTTATATACTTATATTAGAAATATTCTATGTAAACTATGTATGGAATTTTGTTTAGGTTAGTTTATATAATTTTACATACACAAACAGGTGTTATACATCTAGGTGTATGTCCTATGTATGTTGGATTATTATTATAACTTGAATGGATATGTAAATGGATGTGAGAAATTATGTAAACAAGCTGATTAATAAATTTGAATATAAAATTAGAAAACTCTCTCCCTACATTAGTCGGTTGGAATTTAGAACACCAAACTTGGTCGCGAGTATGTGTTCAAAAGATGTATTCAACGGTAATTTTATCTATGGTAGTAAATGTTTGAACAATTAATTCCTTAAATAAAGCACCATAGCCAAAAAAATTATTGGCTTTGCTTGACTACGAGGGGGCAATTCTCTATTTTTACATTTGTATCAGTACGCAGGTAGCCTCTTGCTAATGGTTTAACACTTGGAGCATGGAGATCGAAGGTGGAGACAAACTGATTAATAAACTCCTAGATTGACGCTTATTTTACCTTTACTTTCTTTCATAAATAATATTTCATGCGATAATTTTATAACGAAAAACTAACCCTTATGTTGGAGGGCCAATATGCCAAAATTAAACTTCACCATTTCACATATACATAAAGATTAAAATAAATATAATGATAGATAACACAGAAGAGAAACAGATTGAAAAGATCATTACCGCTCCGAGCTTTAAGCTTTAGAGTAAAACCCTTAATCAAGCTGGCAGCCCATAGAGTTTTTACGATGGTTTCTACAAAAATATATGATAGTTCGAAAATTATAAAGCTTATAAAAGTGTCGACTCGGCTACTAAAGGTAATAGGATAATTTGGAATCGGGTTTATATTCTTAAACGTGAAAAATTGGATAAAAAGTTCGGGCGCCGAAGCTTGGCTTGAAAATACGGAGCATCGACCGAAATACGGCAGAGTCATAAGGGTTTTGTACATATGGTCATATTGCGGATAACGGGTGGCTTTTCTAGCTACGATTAACTTTAAATAATTAAAGAAGCAACTCATATTACAGCCTTAAACTCTACGTTAAATCTTTAAAGCTTTTCAGCTTCGTTACGGTCACTTATTTAACACTTGTGCAATTTACAAATACAGCAAATGTTCCAACTCTCCAATCCATTTAAGAGAGTCATACATATTTACCTGCGTTTGAAGGCTATTTATAATACATTTATAATCTTCCTCTGAATTTCCTCATTATATTCATTTTGATTCTGCATTATATTCATTTCGATACCGATATACGAATTTTTTTAAATATCTCCAAAGGGATGTATCAGAAGGTGTTAAATCTAGGTTATTTGCAGGCCGATGTTGCGCTCCATACCTACCGATCTATTTGTTAAAATGTTCGTATAAAAATTGCGATTCTCACGTGCATTACGTCGACGTTCTTTAAGTGGCAATTAGTAGAGAATATCTTCGATTTCAATTTCTAAAAAAATAAGATATACTTCCCCAGTTAATGCACGTCTAGTAAAAATTTCCGCAGTTGAGAAAGATGTAACTATAAAATGCATTTACACTTTTTCATTAATATTTGTGACAAAAACATATTTCCTTTCATTTTGATTTATCTTTAAATACTTTACCTTGCTTCGCACTCTTCCATTGGTCGACATTTTACTTCTCCCATAGCTGAGATATTCCACACAATTAGAAATTCAATTCTTTAACAAAATTTCCGAAACCAATTCTTCTTTTTCTTTGCCATTACCTAAAATTCTTCTTTTCTAGCCTCATCTTTAAGTTTCATGCTTGTCTACCGTAAGGGAAAAATCCTGATCTCTCACGGACCGAATTTTAACACCTTGACTCCGAAACATTTTTGACAACTTATCTTATGTGAAATAGCGAGTCCAAGCGCATGAAGAACCAATTGACGTCACAGCTTAGTTAATCGAATTTCTGCTCTAAACCATATTCGCCAAGCAGCAAGTAAATGTGCCTTAAAAATCTGCAGGGAGCCATTACCTGGGAACGTCGATTCGATTAAACCTGTCTAATTGCCAAAACCATATGTGCCGGACTTAAACTTAATAAATGAAAACACAATATATCCTCGAAATAATACACTCTTCCATTGGTCGACATTTTATTTCTTCTATAACTGAGATATTCCACACAATTAGGAATTCAATTCTTTAACAAAATTGACAGAACCTCTCTTTCTTTGCTTTGCCATTAACTAAAATCCTTTTTTTCTAGTCTTATCTTTAAGTTACAAATAAACCGGGAAGCTGGTGTTTCAATCAGGATAGTTCCGTTTAAAGTTTATTTATGCGAGATCATTTGTAATTAAAAATTCTTCAAAAAGAACTAAAATTACATAGGGTATGTTGTAAAAAATATGTCTAAAACTTCCCTTAGAATCCAATAATGCGATAAAATCATGAAATCCAGTTTAGAATAAGCGAAAAATCTAGCAGCCAAATCCAACTCTGGATTGAGTCCCATTAACCATAATTTCTGCCCCAATACCTCTACAGTAACAAAGTCCAAGCTAAAATAAATCTGTCGAAACCCTAAGTTAAAGTAATCTCAAAGTTAAGTCCGTCAAGTTGTTAAAGTGAATTAAACCTCTGAGTAAAATCAAGCTAAACTAGTATGCCCTTAAGACGTTAAAATAATACCTAAATTAAATAAAAAAAGCTAAACATAAATAAGACATCACAACTCTTAAGAACTTTATTATACCCAGTGGCCAAGCCTTATAATAATTTCAAATATATCCCAAACGAAAAGACATGCGCATTATAATCATCAAGTTCTTTCATAGTCAACACTTTCTCATCTTTAAAAATAAAACAGTTATAAGGTCTATTCACTTCCCTGCAAAACTTCATTTAAAACATTTTAAAAGCTGAACTACACAAAAATTCAATAAACCGGGTAAAATAAGTGATATAGGCAGGATGGAACATTTAAAATCACACTTTCAAAGCAGTACCTCAACTGTCAAAACAAAACTGAAATCTAGTTGTAACTTTTACTACAATAAAAACATGGTCCTCCAAAAGCACGACAGGAATTTTCAAGCAGGATAGACGTATTTTATAACCCCGGCAGGACACCTGCACAAAATTTAACTTGGAAATTCTATGTAATATGTGGGAAGTTTGCAGTTTGCATTTGGCTGTTTTTCGGCCTTATCTTGCTTTCCTCAGAGCGAGTTTAAGGCTATAGAATGGAATTTTAATTAGATATGGCTTACTAAAGAGTAAAGGAATTATACCTTGCTGTATGTATTCAAGTTATTGGATTCTAATTTAACTGTGTAATATATACTGAGCCTTGATTTGCAAATAACTGTATAGCTTTTGCCAGCCAAGTAGATCAAATTGCCCTTCACTAGATGAACTTCCTTTGACCATACTTACTCAGTCAAAATAGGGCACTACCTTACGTTACAAAATAGAAATTACTTGCTTAGAGCAGATGTCTGTTTTCAAATTACAAATTCCTGCTAAGCGTACATGGGTAAATCCCTTAGTACTTAAAAGTCAGACAAGACGCAGACACATCGCGTCGCGTTTGCCTTTACTATTCGACAATATTAAAGAGTTTAAATTTCCTTTTCGACATATATTTGGAGGTTGGTTAAACGCTTCGAATTCCATGCCGATCCCGTGTCAGGAAAAAGCCAAGTGCTTGCCCTTATTAAACGGAGAAAAAAGACATCGGGACTTTTTTTTAAGAGGAGCTATTTATCAGTGGAGAGTTGGAATGGCGTAATAAATTATTTTTTTTAGAGTGCCTAAACAGAAAGAGATACGAAATTCTTTGTGGAAAGGATTTTTGTAATATGCTATGAAAGGACTCAATTTATTATGGCAAACTATTGCCATCAAATCACAATAACTAAGTATTATTATTGATTTTTCGATATCTCCTTTCAGGTAAGGGGAAATATACATTTCGCGCCTAAGCCAACAGGTGCATCGTGGAAGGTATATATTGGTCCACACAAAATACTCTCTGCTAAATGGTATGCAAATGTACCCGATTAAATGAAAATGTGTATCATTGTATGTTAAATTATGACAGGCAAAATAGAAAAGTTGAAAGAAAATTAGAAATAATTACTAAATTGATAAAATATTTATAAACTATTTTCTCCAAAGCAGATACAGACTCAGACACAGCCTAAAACTTTCAATGCCCCAAAAATCACTAATCAGATTTTATTTGATAATTCAATTAAATCTGGTAAAAGTGAGGAGCTTAATTGCGCTTGAAATAATCTTTCAACATCAAAACTCAGTGAAACTCATCGCTAAATAATTTTCGCTTTCTTAAACAAAGCGCAGAAAAAAATTAAAGAGCCCTCAAGTTATGTAGTTGAGCCAATATTTTTTGCCGGCATTTGAAAAATGAGCTTAGGGTTTATCTAGCATGAAATTTGGAAAAGCGTTCATATTAAAGTTTATCCACCATAAAATAGCATTATATAATACAGTTGCAAAATTCGTTTTGGTTTCTTTATTTAGCAGAAACCGCTTAGTTCAGTATGCTTTTGCCTTATTTATTCAGCATTCCAATAATTGCAATTGCAGCAGAAACTTTGATTAAGGATTTGACACCAACCAGTGATATTTCTGATTAGGCTAGGAGTATTGTTTAGTCGATTTTAAATAAATGCATTAGTCCAAGCCTGTCTTATTATTTCTAAGTAATTGAGAAGCATAATTTCACCTATTCAAACCATATTAAAGCAGATATAGTCAGTGACAAAATACTAATTGAAAAAGTTTCTAGAAAAAAAAATTATAATCTTCCTCTGAATTTCTTTATTATATTCATTTTGATTCCGATATACGAATTTTTTTAAATAACCCCAAAAGGATGTATCAGAAGGTGTTAAATCTAGGTTATTTGCAGGCCGATGTTGCGCACCATACCTACCGATATATTTGTGTTAATGTTGGTATAAAAAATTGCGATTCTCATTTGCACTACGTTGACGTTCTTTAAGTGGCAATTAGTAGAGAATATCTTCGATTTCAATTTCTAAAAAAAAAATAATATATACTTCCCCAGTCAGTGCACGTCTAGTGAACATTTCCGCAGTTGAGAAAGTTGTTGGTATAAAATACATTTACACTTTTTGATTAATATTGGTGACAGAAATATATTTCCTTTCATTTTGATCTATCTTTAAATACTTTACCTTGCTTCGCACTCTTCCATTGGTCGACATTTTACTTCTCCTATAGCTGAGATATTCCACACAATTAGGAATTTTATTCTTTCACAAAATTGCCGGAACCACTTCTTCTTTTGCTTGGCCATTACCTAGAAATCTTCTTTTCAAGCTTTATCTTTAAGTTTGATTAACTAAAACAGAGTTCTATCCACAATACCGAAACAGAATATTTGCATTGCTAATTGATGATTAAATCATCTCCTGATGATGCTAACATGGTTAGCGAAACGCGCGTCGAGTGCAAATATTCTGTTTCGGTATTGCGGATAAAACTCTGTTTTAGTGCATGTTGCCGAAGGTTCCAAACCCCAACGTATTTAAGTTTGATGCCGGTCTAGCATAAGAGGAAAACCCTGATCTCTCACGGAACGAATTTCAACACCTTGACTCCGAAACATTGTTGACATCTTAACTTATGTGAAATAGCGAGTCCAAGCGCATGAAGAACAAATTGACGTCACAGCTCGGTTAATCGAACTTCCGCTCTACACCATATTCGCCAAGCAGCAAGTAAATATGCCTTAAAAATCTGTAGAAAGCCGTTACCTGGGAACGTCGATTCGATTAAACCTGTCTAATTGCCAAAACCATATGCGCCGGACATAAACTTAATAAATGTAAACAGGATATCTCCTCGAAAGGCGAAGAAAACAAAAATAAATAATACACTCTTCCATTGGTCGACATTTAATTTTTTCTATAACTGAGATATTCCACACAATTAGGAATTCAATTCTTTAACAAAATTGACAGAACCTCTCTTCCTTTGCTTTGCCATTACCTAGAATTCTTCTTTTCTAGTCTTATCTTTAAGTTGCAAATTAAACCAGGAAGCCGGTGTTTCAATCAGGATAGTTGCGTTTAAAGTTTATTTATGCGAGATCGTTTTTAATTAAAAATTTTTCAAAAAGAACTAAAATTGCATAGGATATGTTGTAGAAAATATGTCTAAAACTTCCCTTAGAATCCAATAATGCGGTGAAATCATGAAATCCAATTTAGAATAAGCGAAAAATCTAGCAGCCAAATCCAACCCTGGATTGAGTCCCATTAACCATAATTTCTGCCCCAATACCTCTACAGTAACAGGCTGAAGCTGAAATAAATCTGTCGAAACCCTAAGTTAAAGTAATCTCAAAGTTAAGTTTGTCAAGTTGTTAAAGTAAATTAAATCTTTGGGTGAAATTAAGTTGAACTAGTCTGCCCTTAAGATGCTAAGATAATACCTAAATTAAATAACAAAAGCTAAACATAAATATTTAGTTTTCCTTCGTTAAGAACTTTACTATACCCAGTGGCCAAGCCTTATAATAATTTCAAATACATCCCAAACGAAAAGACATTTGGCGTTAGTGTTGCACCGTTTTTGCGTTTCGTCCCGGGTCTACCTATTGGACTCGTCAGTAAGGCGTCGGTAGACCCTGCCTTATACGCCGGGTTGTGGCTTGTTCATATTTGGAACTATTGTTTGAAGCGAGAAGGCATCGTGAATCTGCGGTGAGATGTTGGCTGATTCTGGTTGGTGCTGCAACCTGTGAGTCGGTGGATGAAGTCCGCCACAATACTCCCCTCCCAGTGACAACGTTGAATGGGTTGTATGATGAGAGAGATAGAGAGAGAGAGAGAGAGATAGAGATGGGTATAGACTGGAAACGAGGGACGAATTGATTGATTGAAGGCGGAGCAAGGCGAGAGAGATGATGGATGTGCCAATGTTGCCAAGAAGTGTACCAGTGAGTCGGTAGTCTCGTGGCAGAACGGGAAAGGCTATCCATGTTGCGTCCTTGCGCTCGTGCGTGTTCATATCACGTCGGGGTCACCACTTTAGCGTTGGAGATAGATTATACGCTTATTTTAATTTACTCGTGAATTTGAAATACTTTTAGTTTTGGCAGGGCCGAACATCAGGAGAGAGTTAAAGATTTATTATTGAAAATCTAAATTGAACGAAATATACGAATATCAGCAAAACTATAAAATAAGCAGAGCTCTCTACCTAGGGTTGTGTAACTAAACGCGGACCGAAGAATACTAAATCTTATTTTTACGTTAGGACCGAAAATAGGCTTGCTTGGCGACGTACTCGTCGGTGTGTACTTTCCCAGCAAAAATAATGACCATCGCGTGGTTCTTGAAATCTAACAGCTGACTTGCATTCTAAAAAATCCCAGGAAGGAAACCCTAATAAAAATAAAAAAGGACCAAAGAGAATTGGGCTCGATATTGTCGAAAAAAACCCACAGCTGGTTAATGGGGACACTAGGTAGAAAACAATAACAAAGTATGGTCAACTATCTTATAAAAGTAAATGCGAAATGCTTAAATAAAAGCTTGATAAATAATACATTACTTGATGTACGAATCTCTATTGAAAATATCTTGTTTGTCAGCCATTGAGTCTTGTTCAGCTAGTATTGGGAGTATCGAACGTCATCCCTTTTTTATGTGATCATATCAGCTTCAAATTTTCCTAGCAAACTGTCAGTGGCACGCGATCCTTGATCCTGAACCTTGAGATCATTCGACAGAACTGAAGATAAGTAGATATTTCTGCGCATATTTATTATATTTCAAATTTTACCATTTATGCATTTAAAGAATATTCAATTTGCATTTTGGTTCTCTAAATTTATTGTAAAAAAAATTATATTTGATCGAACCGAATTGTTTCAGTAGCTTTAAGAATTTTTGATGAATCTATCCTGCTTAATGGAATGACAAATAAATAATAATAAGGGCCCTATTTCCTATAAATATGTAAAACATAACATATACAGCAAGGTCTTTTAATGGTACATCTACTATATACCTCTTCTTCTTCTTCTTCGGTCAGCTCTACAACCCTGGGTGGGTCCAGCTAACTGCACAATTTTCTTCCAGTACTCTCGATCTTCCATCAGATTTGTTTCGAAGGGAGCGTTCATTTTCAAAAGATCGTTTCCAATGTTGTCCCTCCATCCTGTCCCAAAAGCCTTTTACCCGCTGGTGTCTCCTCCCATAACAGTTTTACCAGTCTTTCTTCGTGGAGCCTTTGCACGTGTCCAGCCCGTCTCAGACGCTGGGATTTTATTTCCTGGATGACGTTACTGTCACCATACATGCGTTTGACCTCAGCATTAGTTCTGATCTGGCGCTAAGCTGTATTGGGGTCTTAATAAGATCCAAAAATTTTTTTCAGTATCTGGCGTTCTACTGTGATTGTTGCACCCAAGTATTTGAGACGTTCTACTCTTTCAAAGTGGTATGAGTTTATTGTTACATTTTGTCCTATTCTATCTCTTCTTCCGAGCTTGGTTTTACACACATGTATTTAGTTTTCCTTCATTGATCATTTAACCCATTTTGGTAGTTGTTCCTTCTATTTTGTTGAATATATCTTTCACTGTTAAGATTGTGTTGCCGATTAGATCGATATCGTCTGCATATGCCAGTATTTGTTCGACAGGAGATCGGTTTTTATGTCAGCGCGTCTTATGGCCCTTTCCAGGACGACGTTAAATTACACGGGTAATAGGGCAGCTCCCTGTTTAAGCCCACTTTGTATTTCGAACTGTTCGGACAGTGCACCGCGTACTCGTACTTTGGATCTACCGCCGTGCATACATAATTTTGTCATCTGGATTTGTTTCTTAGGAATTGAGAATTCTGCCATTGCGTTCCACATTTGGCTTCTTTCCACACTATCATGCGCTTCTCGGAAATTTATAAATAGGTTATGTATTGTTCTATTGAATTCCTATCCCTTCTCTGGGAGTTTTCTTCAGGCAAAAAGCTGATCGGTAGTTAATCTTTCTCTTTTAAAACCCATCTGGTATTCCTCCAGAAAGTTTTCTGTAAACGGTGTTAATTTCTCCAATAGAACGTTTCCCAAGACCTTATAGGCTGTATTTATTAGTGAGATACCTCTGCAGTTAGCGCATTTCGACTTGTCTCCCTTTTTGTGGATCGGGACTATATTCAGGAGGGTGTTGAAATGTTCTATTATTCTACTTTCATTGGCTATAGTGTCCCCGTTTTCATCTTTGAGAAACATAATGGATCTGGCATTAAAACATTTTTTCTTTAATTATATATTATAGAACACCCTAGAGCCTGGTTTTGTTCTGCTTCTTTCCATCATTTCATATTTTTGACGTTCGTTCTCTTTTTCTTTCTCTTTATTAGTTGTCGTGTTTCTCTTCGGCACTTAATTCGTAAGTGAATATATCGGATCATAATATAAATGTGTATCATAACCTACTAAGTTATGATAAAAAAAAAGCCTAAGTGGGATTACGATACGTATGAGTATATGCAAGTCTCAGCTTTTCATCTAGTTTTTTTCCATTTCAAACCTTAAAATTAATAGTGTTGAGTACTTACAAGTATGAATGTTTCGAAATTTTTGTTCCCAGTTCTGAATAAAACAATATTACTGAGGTGGAAAAATGTAAGAACTATGTACAAAACAGGTATTAATTTCAATAAAAAAAAATTATTATCAAACCTCTAATCGAATTCAAGTCAACAGAATAGCAAAACTACAACTCTTTAGTAAAATATAACTTCTAAAAAAATGGAACTGGATTTCCATTAGCATACTATTCACAAACCAAATTCACCGGAAATTATGTGTGTCTATCGGCACGTGTAAAGTGAATGACAATTAACAACGCCATGTGTCGACCAGGCCACGCAAACCACAATATCCTTAATATCATACGCTAGTTCATAACTGGTAACAGTAATCTATCATGGTCGAGCTTGCAATATATATTTTATGGACTTTTTTCAATGGCGGTTATTTTGATTGTCAAGCTTCCTTAGAAACTGTTTGGAGCGCGTTGTTAAATTTTTCAACAGACTGAAATACTTCTTTGACATCTGAAGTGTTTCCGCTGGTGTTTTCTCTCGTACTTTACCACTTTATGGCTTTCAAAGTATGAAATGTCGTTTAGAAATAAACATTCTGATGGATCGAGGCTTTCATCATTATGATGAATGTATAAAAAGCTTGATGTGTTGTATGGTTCCAAAATTAATTGGGTAACTTTCACACAATTGCAATAGTAACTAGCACTGATACTTCACTTCCTAGAAATTTGTGGTCTTATTAAATTTACCAGCGTTAAAATAATTCAATTTTGCGTAATGCCTTATACGCCTCTTGGTACGTTGAAAAGCTTCAACCACATACTTTGGCCAAAGCTCTACCGTGTAACGTCATCAATAGTGGATCAAGAAGCCTTTATTTCAGTACTATCATTTCCTTGATCATGTGTCAGCTCTTCTAACCAGTTCTTATTTTATTCTTTGATATAAGACAAGGCGGAATGTAATTGTTTTGTACATTTATTTGAAAAAATATCAATTTTCCTAGTGTTTAACTAGTCCAGCACTTCCCTATTCCACTGATTGGAAAATATGTATTCTGCTTAAGAATTTTGACAATTGCTTTTCTTCAAGATTAGTTTTAAGATTTATGATAAACTGTCGTGTAAAAAAAGAATCCTGGTGAACTGGGTAGTATCTTGCAAGTAAGTTGCGAGCAAAGCCCAAGACCACAACCTCCTTTCTTGTGTCCTCTGGGTTAAGCATGCATCCCCGAAAGTGCACCTCTCTTACCCTCACCAACGCTGGACAGTCGGCAAAGACAAGAGTGGATGATTCCTCGTCCTATTAAATCAGCTCTAGTTTCCCCTCGGAACACCACCGGATTTGTGTGC
>MU185462.1:72193-112500 GCA_016904865.1 Pissodes strobi | reverse complement strand
AATTTTGGTTTCTGTGTGTCTGTGTTACCGAAACCTTTTCTGCCTTTTCTATGTTCCACCTACTATCCAAAAACAATTTATTGATATTGATAAGTAAAAACGTTTGAGCTTGTCTTGGTCGTGCGGCATTTCCTTTAAAAATATTGTTAATATTCCGGTTCTTGCAGGGTTTGTGTACGAGATAAAACAAAATGTCAAAGCGCAGAATTGAGGTAGCAGACCCATTTTTAAAGAAAAAAAGGTGAGAACTAATTTGTCACCGTATTTTTAGTTAAATCATCCTTATTTTGCTGCATTAGCTAACCCAACATAGTCAATAAGTCTTCCCTTTTAAAATAATGTATTAACTTGGAAAGTTAACCTCAAAAAATATCAGTGGAAATACATAGAGTAATTAGGTATTTTCTGTGTTGTACTTTGATTATTTGGTTTATGTACTATTTTAATAAATGCTTAATACAGATTGGCACAGGCACAGTGTGCTGGTTATATTAGAACGAACAGAAGGTCATAATATTTTGCTATTTTAACAATAACTATTGTAATCTGTAATGTCATTTTGTACTTTGAATAAAGATGCACCTCACTGATCTTACAGGATTTTGTTCAATGATTTGCTTTTGAATGTATTAAAAACTTCATATTTTCTATTGGGTAGCCACAGTAAACCAAGGATCGCTGTGGAGGGCCCCGTCTGGGCCCACTCACGTGTGCGAAATATGGTAGCAGATATAAAGTGTGCATTGAAGTAGTCACTACTAACGTTTCTTATTATTATAAGGCTTAGGCTACTTTGAACTTTGATTAGTCACCGCTAATTTAATCAATATTAAAGAATAATGTCGTACTGATGACATATTCAAAGCACTGATTAATTTAAGGTGATATTGCGTATGTTTTAGGGAGGAAAAGGGTTTAACTGGTAGCAGTGGATTCACACAAGTTGCCGTGGGATCAGTTAATTCATACACCGGATTGCCATACACTCAGCGCTATCATGAATTATATAGAAAACGTATAGGTTTGCCTGTCTTTGAATATCGTGCAGATTTTATGCGAATTTTGGCTGAACATCAATGTATTGTACTTGTCGGTGAAACTGGTTCTGGTAAAACTACGCAGATTCCGCAATGGTGTGTCGAGTATGCAAGGTCCATTGGAAAAAAGGGTGTATGCTGTACGCAACCCAGAAGGGTCGCCGCCATGTCAGTAGCTCAGAGAGTTTCGGAGGAAATGGATGTAGCATTAGGTCAAGAAGTGGGTTACAGTATTCGTTTTGAGGATTGTTCCTCAGCAAAAACAATTTTGAAGTAAGTATAATGTTATTTCCCAAACCACTCTTAAGTCACATGCTAAACACATAATATTGGTTACAATTTTAGGTATATGACAGATGGTATGTTACTTCGCGAAGGAATGAGTGATCCTATGCTTGAGGCCTACCAATGTATTTTGCTTGACGAAGCTCACGAAAGAACCTTAGCAACAGATATTTTAATGGGAGTATTAAAGGAAGTGATTAAACAGCGTTCAGACTTAAAATTAGTTATCATGTCTGCTACATTAGATGCTGGAAAATTTCAACAGTACTTTGACAATGCCCCTTTAATGAATGTCCCTGGACGTACTCATCCGGTAGAAATATTTTATACACCAGAGCCGGAAAGAGATTACTTGGAAGCTGCAATTCGGACTGTAATACAGATTCACATGTGTGAAGAAATAGCTGGTTAGTGTGTTTTAAATTACACATTGGCTCTTGCAGGAATTTGTTTGCTATGAGAAAGTTGATTTTAAGTTGTTAGCTTATTATTCCCTCTAATACTGTTTTATCTGCATAATTATTTTAATAACATTCCAGGAGATGTTTTGCTTTTTTTGACGGGACAAGAAGAAATAGAAGTGGCCTGTAAAAGAATAAAGAGAGAAATCGATAATCTTGGACCCGAAGTAGGAGAACTAAAATGTATTCCTCTTTATTCAACCTTGCCACCAAATCTTCAGCAAAGAATTTTCGAGGAACCTCCACCGAATAAAGCGAACGGCGCTATCGGTCGCAAAATTGTAGTTTCCACAAATATTGCCGAAACGTCCTTAACCATCGATGGAGTAGTATTTGTAATAGATCCAGGATTTGCCAAACAAAAGGTTTATAATCCAAGGATTCGAGTAGAGTCCCTATTGGTTTCGCCGATAAGCAAAGCGTCGGCGCAACAGAGAGCCGGACGTGCTGGACGAACTAAACCTGGAAAATGTTTTAGGTTGTATACGGAAAAGGCTTTTAAAAATGAGATGCAGGATAATACGTATCCTGAAATTTTGCGGTGAGTACCTAATGTTAAGGCTTGCCTGAGTTAAAAATTGAAGCAAGTAGGGGCTTTTAATCGAGAATAAAATGCAATTGTGTCAATTTTTTGCTTTATTCTATTAGTATGAGGCGTTGTAACAAACGTAGCTAAAATATATACTTTTGCTTGCATTTGATTATTATCGTATAGCATGAATTTTCTTATTGTTTAAATATAGGTTTTCGTATGAAGATCTGTCATGTGAGATTAGAATTCAATTTATTGGATTTAAAACGCTGCAGAATCGTTGATGAGATGCTACGACTGCATTTCTTTTGAAATTTGCCTGACTGACAGACACAGGTTGTTCAAGTCCTTGGCTTTCAATCGATTGAGATACCTGCTGTGTCTGGTGTGCCTCAAGGGTCACACTTGGGGCCCCTGTTGTTCATCTTATACACAAATGATAGCATCACCTTGTTTTCTGCACAGTTTCTGCTAGCTAAGAAAGCTAAGAAATCATACTTTTTCTGACAGTGACACATGTTGACTAGTGTGTTTATTTTGAGTGAAAATACCATAATTCCTCTAATATAACTATTTAAACACAATCCAAGAAATATAAACAATTTTTTTCTCTACTGTTAATCAGTGAACGCTATTGTATTGGAATCTTCGGTAGGCATTGTATGCAGATAAACTGATAAATATTTCTGCCTTTGCCTTTGCATATTTGGTCTGTACTTCTGGTGTTGTCCACCTATTTGTTATTGTACAAGATTTTGTACAATTCAAGAACGAACTTGTCTTTACGGGATATCCATCTTGCTCCCAGTGTGGAGCCAGCTGTATTCTTAAAGCAAGACCAAAAGAAGATGAATTGTTTGGTGCGAAATGCGATTGCTGTACTATGCCATTTTGCAAAAATTGTGCTGGTATAATAACAACTGAAGCTCATGCCATATCATTAACACAGAGATGCCTTTATTTTATCTTTGCCTCTGAGTATGAAAAACTTAAGAACATTTGTGCAGAGAAAGACCGGCAGATTGTTAGCCTCAAGGAAGATTTTTATGAACAGGATCAAGAAAATCAGGCTGAAATAACCAAGCTTACTTTAGCAGTGCAAGAAAAGGAAAGACGTATAATACGTCTGAAGAGAAACACACAGGACTTTGAGGACGAAGTTTATTCAATAGAGCAGCAGTGAGAAGCAATTATTAAAGATCAAAAGGAAGATATTGTGAAACTTAACAAGGAGGTTCTACAACTTCTAGAAACCAATAAAGTCCTCTCAGAACAGGTTGCTAGATTGGAACTAGAGGGGACCAATCTTAATGATAAGCTTCAGGAACTTGTAATTTTGAGGGACAGTTTATTAACTAGCATTAAGTTATTGGAGTATGAAACAAATCATTATACGTTAGATCTCAAACAAGCTATGTGTGACTTGAGGGTAGTTAAGGAAACTCAAAAACTGAAAGTAGGTACGAATGCTGATTCAGAATTATGTAATTTAGATCATCAGGTTCCAGTTGATAATGCAGCAAAGATGTTAGTATAGTTAAGCCTAATACAATGGCTAGTTCTAAACGAATTTTAATTTTAAGTGATCAAAATGGCCACAAATTGCGAAATATTTTGGAAAAAATGTCGCCAAATCTTGAAATACTGTCTTTTGTTAAACCTTATGCTAAATTTATCAATGTGGTAGAAAACATCGATATCTTGACAAAAGATTTTACTTTGGATGATCATGCTATTGTTGTGGCTGGTGCGAATGATTTACTCCAGGGTAAAGTTCCTTTATTTAAAGAGATTAACAAAAGATTAAAGCTTTTGACTCATACCAATGTAGTTTTTTCTGTTCCACGTTTTAAAACTTTTAAATATAGTAGCGATTCCAGACTAGATGCATTAATATACAAATTTAATTGCAAACTGGAAAGTTTTTAAGCAGGTAAGTGGCTGTGTGCAAGGAAATTTTGATTTCTTAGATATGGGTGACAATGGCAACGCTATTCGAAAAAGTATTTGTAGGAAAATGCTATCTATATACTTCCAAAGGAAAAACTTAAATTTAACTTTTATAGATCTTAACCAGGGAGTCTCAGATTTGGATAGTGGCTTTGTTCAGAATGTTTCCAGTGGATGTTTAGCAGTTTTTGATCTAAATGATTCTCAAGAAATAGTTAACGATGGGAGTATTTGTTTGCCCTCAGCAACTAATAATTCAAATTTTCCCTGAATAACCCAGATTCCAATAGGAATTTAAGTCACTTAAATGCTTCGACCTTACCTCTTCTTTTACTTGACATTCAGTCACTGAGAAACAAGACTAATGAGTTGTATCTTTTTCTTGACCAGTGTAATTTTCCTAATTTAGTTATGATCACTGAAAGGAGGAACAGATGGTGAATATTCCTAACTGCAACTCTAGCTTCAGTCTGCAGATCAACATCATCTCATGGTCGATGCATGATTTTGGCGAATAATCTATTTTTAAGTGCTAAGTCATTCTCACAAATTAACAATTTTAACAACCTGTTGGAGGAAAAGTCTTTCAAATTTACAATTGGTCATTCAAAGACAAACAACTTATATATCATTTGTGTGTATAGGTCTCCTATTTCAGAAGTTTTTGTGCTCCTTCATAAACTAGACATTCTTTTATCTTCAATTCCTACAACTTCATCTGTGATACTTTCAGGAGATTTTAATATAAATTTTATGGATACAAAGACAGTTGCAACAATTAGGTTGGTTAATCTTTTCAAATGTTTTAATTTACAAATGCACCTCAAAGACCCTATTCACAATTTTCAACCTTAATAGATTATGTTTGCTCAAATGGACTCAACTCTGTTCAGTGTTCAGTGGTTGACGCGGCATTGTCTGATCACAATGCAATTCTGTGCAATTTTAATTTGATTCCTGCACCTAGGCCAAAGGATTTTTAGAATGGGGAGAATTTTTGGTAGGAATGATCCAATTAAAGATTTTCATATGATTTTAGTGCAGCTATTTAATAAAGCTTTCCCAATCAGAAAAATCAAGAGAAAGAATAAATAACCGTGGTTTACCAAAGGCCTTAAAGAATCATCAAAAAATTTATGATCACTTCATTATATAAGAAAATTTACAAATAGTATGACATTTTATTCTTATTTTAATAAATATAGGTCATTATATAAAAAGCTCATAAGGGAGGCCAAAATTTTATATTACCGAAATCGTTTTATAAATTCGACAAACAGACAAAAAGAGAGTTGATCTATTGTAAACGACATACGTGCAAATAATAATCCATCTTCCAAAATCATTGAATCCGATTTAGCGCCAGACTTAATCAATACATTTTACTGCTCTATAGCAGACCTTAAAAAGGATATTATTTAAAATTCCAATCCTGTTGAAAACTTGAAAAGCAACGCAAAGGTTGATAATTCTTTTTTCTTTGTGCCGACAGATCTGACTGAATTAAAAGAGGTAATGTCAGGTGTTAAAAATAAGAAGAGTCCTGGGGATGATGGTTTAGCATTGAAAATTTTTCAGGGGCTGCCAGATACAGTTCTTCAGATCCTAGCATTTGCAATAAATTACTCTTGGGAAACAGGAGTTTTCCCTGATTGCCTTAAGCTGGCACAGGTCATACCTCTTCATAAAGGTGCTGACTTAACAAAATTATTGAAAAATTGGTAAAAAAACGCATGTCCTCTTTCTTGGATAGCCAGACAGGGTGTTATGCTGTCAACAATTTGGGTTTCAACCAAACTGCAACACAAATGATGCTATCTTTGGATTTTTAGAGGGGCTATAATTGGGTATTAATAATGGGGCTTTTTGTGATCTGTCGAAAGCATTTGATTATCATGCAGAAGCTTTCTCATTATGGGTTTAGGGGAGTAGCCTTGGTATGGCTGAGGTCTTATCTGTCAAATCGGAAACAAAAAGTTAGCATTAATTCCACCTAATCTGAGTGAATTCCTGGGGTGTCCCTCAGGGCTCTGTCCTGGGGCCCTTCCTGTTTTTGATTTTCATAAACGACTTGGCTTCCTTGGACATCACAGGTCATTTTACGTTGTTTGCAGATGACACCACGATCTTGTGGCACTGCAAAGATCATCACAGCTTGCAGGACACAGTTTTATCGGATCTCATGAAGATGACATCTTGGTGCAGTGCTAATCTTCTTGTACTTAACTTTGCCAAAACTAATATTGGGTCCTTTAGATCAGACCGACTTTTTAGTTTTTCTCTCAACAATATTTCTATTGGGAATAGACCCGAATCAAAGTTTCTAGGTTTAACTGTTGATGGCAAGCTGGGTTTTGAGGGACATATTGTTGCACTTGGCAAACAGATTTCTTCTGGTTGCTATGCAGTCAGAGTTACTGTTGGTGAGCTGGAAAAGTCCATGGGGAAAAGTGTTTATTATGCCCTTGTGGAATCTAGGATGAGATATGAAATTTCCTTCTGGGGATCGTGTAGCCAGTATCTGTTTAATTCAATATTTTTAATTTATAAACGAGCTATTAGATATTTCATATTTATGTGGTGCTAGTAGTAGAGATTCTTGTCGACCTCTATTTAAAGAGGAAATAATTTTAACCGTGTGTTGTTTGTTTATTGTAGAAACAGCATCACTTATTCACAAAAATCGTGAAAAACTGAACACTAGCAATATTACCCATAGAACAAGGCAAATCCACAATTTACCTCTTCCCATTCCCCACACATCTTTAATAAAGAGATCTGTAATCTATGAAAGTATAAAGGTATATAACCACATTCCAAATAGTTTAAAGCACTTTCATTTCAAACATTTTAAAAGAGAAGTTCAGGCATTGCTGGTTGGTAAGGCTTACTATACACTTGACGAATTTTACAGTGATGCATATTAATTCTTCAATCCAATGATTGTTCTTTACTGACGAGGATCTTTGTACTATTTCCGTATGTATAAATATTTGTTTGTTTGTTAAGATTTTCTTTTTTGTGTTTTGTTTTTCTTTTCATCCTCTTAGAGTTTTAAATTTTTACATTATATAAATATGTTTTTTTACTACTAACATGATAAATCACCATTATTTACTCCATTCCTCAAATGAGAAGTAACATTTCTCACCCTAGGTAAATAATAATATTAAAAACAACCTAGGTCAATAATGAAACGGAAACGGAAAATGTCAAAATGTCAAACTTGTTAGTTTGACAACTAGTTGTCATTTCGGATTATTTGAAAAATGAGTAGGAAATGATTAATTTCAAAATCTAATCAATTTAAATAATGATAAGGATTGTATCAGTGCTATTAGTAAAAAAATTATATACAGTATGACTCACTTTTCATGACTCCCCATAATATTCTTATTAATAATGCGATTTTGTCAAAATTTAGATGGAAAGAAGGTACTTTGTATGTATGGAGCTGTCAGGAGATTACGTTACGTCAGTTAGACAACTGAACTTCCAGGCTACCTGATATTTCGAACTATTTGAAAAATAAGTAGAAAATGACTAATATAAAAATCAAATCGAATCAAATATGGTAATATATCAGTGTTAGTAGTAAAAAAAATTCTATATATACCTCGGTTGAGAAGGCCATTATTAACCTCGCACATTATATCCTTCGGCGCTACGCGCCTTAGGATATAAAAGTGCTCGGTAAATAATGACTTACTTCTCAACCTAGGTATATAATATACTATTTTATTTAGTTTAAGACTTCAGTAATTGTTTATTGGTAGGACTGATAACCTAGGCATCTCTTTTTGGAATTTACTACTTACTTATTTAATATGTTTCCTATTGGTTATTATTATATATTTTGCTTTATCGACGTAGATATTTTGTTTTTAATGTGCTTTATGATATTTTTAATTTCATAGGAGATAGTAGGATTTAAAAAAATTGATTTACTAAAGTTTTGAACGTAATTAAGACCATGCCCATTTTCAACATTGAGAGCTGGATAAGCATTGATGTAATAATTATTAATATTGTCAGGAACTTCATTTTTAGTTTTATTTTCTGAAGCAAGGTTTGATTTTTAGTTTTCCTTACATTTGTATAGTTCTTCACTAGATTCCAGATTGCCTGACCAGGATTTTTTGATTGCACAAGTTTCTCAATATTTGACAATTGTTTAGCCCTGTTTACAACGCTCTTTAAGATACTTGAATACCAGTTGTAGTGCTCATAGGAAATTTCACCATTTGACATACCTCTATATAGGATTCGCTTGTTTTGAGAAGAAATTTTTATCCCTTTGTTATCCATGATTTGGTTTTTGTGTTTTTACTTATCACTTTTTTTTTGGAAAGCACAAATCGAACAGCTGCAGGAATTGACCTATGAGGAGGTCATAGGCTTGATCAGCATGCTGTAATGAAAGAGCATTGCTCCAGTTGAGTGAGCTCAGTTCATGTCTAAATTGGCATATTTTGGCTTTGGAGAATATTCGTTTTTGGAGAGATAGAACCCCAGTGAGGCAAACCTCAATTAACTGAGCCTCATGGTCTGATATTGCAGTTTGAATGATTGTAGCTTTAAACACTGTATCAATATTCACAAATATATTATCCAAGAGAGTCTGGGAGAAAGGTGTTACTCTAGTAGGACCAAATATGGTTTGTTTTTAAATTGAAACTATTCAGAAGATCCAAAAACAATTTAGTATTGATCAATATTAAAATCTCCACACAGAAATATTTCGTGTCTATAATATTTGTTCTGAATAAAACGCAGTATATCTGCTAAGACATCTAAGAATTGTTTTACGTTACCTTGAGGAGGTCTATATATACAAAGAACAATCCTTTGGATACCGTTTTCAATGGAAGAACATTCAACAAGACCTTCGACGCTCATGTCTACAATGTCCCTAACTTCATTATAGCTGTCTTCAACTTCTTTCTTAACAAGGATACAGGAACCCCCATGTTTTGTTGAGCTATGAGAGTTATGTCTGCTGACATAACTCTTGTTTTGATGTTGGTTGGCACTTCAATTTTAAAACAACTTTTAAATTTGCTTTTTCGCGTCGCCATTTTCTCACACTTGCACGAGGTTTGAACTTTTGTCTTTATGTAGTTTCTCAGTTCTTCAGCACTCGCTTCTGTATCAAGCCCAGATAAGAACAAGCAGAACATTTTTTTGTGCTACCTTTAGACCAAAGTCTGGACAATTCCCCATCACTGGTGCAGGCTTTGGTCTTTTCGAAAATCTACTTTTCCGACTTTGAAATTATCAACATCTGAAGCTCATGTATCCCGGCTTAGCAAGCAGAGAATTCTTCTGTTTGCTTGTGATAAATGCATCACTGAAGTTAAGTCAGTAAGTCAAATAAAACCGACTGTTGATGAAGTAAACAAGTAGAAGTTCAGAGATTTTAGTAAGGAGATAATGTTGTCTCTTGATAAAAAAACTGGACAATCTTGAAAAGACTTTTAGCAGGAAACTTGATGTCTTAGTGAAGGAAAAAAAGCACACCTAATGTATTGTCTCCTGCAAAATATCATCAGCTGAGAAGAAGTCTCCTAGCAAGCAGACAACCCCTGATCAGCAGATCACAGGTAAATTGGCGCGTCCACCAATGCATGTATCATCCTCTTTGCACCAAGACAATAATAGTGACATATACTGTATAAGCCAAAAAGATGTCAGGCAATTATGTCAACCCAACTCCAGAAGTACATAGATCTTAGTACCTCTCCATCAGTGACTAAATCTAAAAATCACTAGAAACATCCCACAACAATTGGATAAAAGGGTCACAGAACACCAAAAATGAATTGGTGGCTGCCGGGTCTGGCAGTGTTGTGATTGGTACAACAAAGCAACAACAAGTTTCCAATCTTACTGCAGCCACTCCAACAACGGTACACCTCTCAAATCTAAACACTACAGTTAGTGAAGAAATCGTAAAGGACCATTTAAGCAAAGTTGAGCCTAAGATTGTGCAGCAAGAACTAGGAGTCCACAAAATCGGATCAAATGGTAGGTCAAACTCATTTATATTGATTGTGCCTAGTAGGCATCTTGAGCTCATATTGAGACCTGAAAATTGCCCGCAAGATGTATACCTGCAAAAGTGGAGCTTTAATAATTCCAGACAGTAACAGTTACAATTTCAATCATCGAGCCGGGAATAATGGGGGATACCAAGGAGCAAATCAGAGAAATTTTCAGAGGAGATGGAGCAACAGGATACCACTTTAGAGGACAATACTCAAGAACCGCATATAAAGATACTTCACCTCAACACACAAAGTGCCAGAACAAAAAACCTAGAATTAGAACACATTTTAAACAGGTACCAGTATACCATAGTATCAATATGTGAACATTGGTTAAACAGCGAAGAAAGCGAGGTATATTCTGTAAGAGGATACAAGAAAGTGAGCATATTCTGCCGCAAAGATCATCGAGGGGGTGGTACGGCATTATTTGGCCCAGAAGATTTTAAAGTACTAAGACCCCAAAATGGAATTCTATATCTGAGGTGTGATTCAAAAAGGGCAAAATAGACTGCCCGCGCCATCACTGGGCCAAGCTCCAAACGCGTTCTTCTTATTGCAAAATATCCCGACGAAAGCCTCCCGCTCAACTTCAAAATATGATCTTTAAACCGAAGTTCATCGTCAATCAAAACACCCAGGAATTTAGGCACCGCCGTCTCCCGAAGAGGATCGTCTTCCAACTGCAAGCCGTGCATATCACACTTAAACCCTACAATGTTAGTTTTCGCAATATTAAAAGAAAGCCAGTTGGCATCGCACCACTCTTTAATCTTTGACAAGTCATTTTAGTAATTTTCTCCCTAAGTTGTTTCACATCCTCACTGTGCCACACAACAGAGGTGTCATCAGCAAAGAGTGTAAATCTTCCTGAAATTTTGACTTGGATAAGGTCATTTACATAGATCAAGAAGAGAAGGGGTCCTAAGACAGACCCCTGCGGAATGCACCATTAGACCAGGCATTATTGATAGCCACAGCCAGGGCAGTGAGGCAAACGAAAAAGGACGCCGAGATTCCATCACCATCCCATTCCTTATGCTGATCAGTGCCTCTTTGACCTCATGGATCTGAGTGGGGAAAAAGCAAAACCAGTCATGCATGGAGAAACCATCCAGAAACGGGATAGGATCAACAGCCGTCGACAAATTTCGGGTCAAACTACTCGCGATGCTGCAATAAAATGTATTCAATCCATCAGGGTCGATTCCAATCTTGCGACAGCCATAGCCAGACCTGTTGCACAACTCTCCAATAATAGACCAGCTCTCTCGCTGCCTATTCCTAGCAGTCAAGAGTCTCTCACTATAATATAGTGTTTTTGCAGCATTAAAAACCGTCCTAAAAGCTTACATGATCACAAAAATTCTTTAAATGGTTGAGTGAGCGAAGGTTAGCTGCGGATAATTTAAGGTCCTTTGTAACCCATGGTTTACGCTTCCGGGGCTCTGATTTAATCCACCGCATGAGGAAAGACCTTTCAAAAATATCAAGCACAACAGCATGAAACGTAGCAATTGGCTCGCAGTGGTAAGATAAGAAAGAGTATAAAGACAAGATATAAATTCAATCTTTAACTTTTTTCTTAAAAATATTTGGGAAGAGGATGCACGGATATTTGATGCCTTCATAATACAATGACTCTTTTGTTAGAGTTAATTTAGGTTGTGGCAGATGAAGCCTCCCCAAGCTTCTAGTTGGATATCGGGGGATTCCTTCTAAAAACTTTTCTCTGTTTTTGTAGATGAGGCATACGGTCTCTAGTGTATATAAGCATGAAAGAGAGAGGATTTTTTCCTGGAGGAAGAGTGAGCGACATGACATTGGTGACTTTGATTGACATATGTAACGAATAGCTCTTAATTTCTGGATTATAAACAGAGTTTGGATTAAATATTCACTCGCATTTCCCCAAAATGGAATGCCATAGCGAAGATGTGACTCAAATAGTGCATGATAAACTGACTTGCCTATATTTGTGCCAAGCTCCTGAACACAAATCCTTACAGCAAAGCAAGCAGAGGAGAGCTTATTGGCAATAATCACTCCAAAGAATTTGCTGCCACTTAATAGGGATGATTTTAGTTGTAACAGGATTTAATGTCAATAGGTTTGAGTCACACCTACACTTTATACGATTAAGATCATCTAGTATAAATTGTCGCAGTACAGGAGGGTCTTGATTATCTCACACGATGGTGGTATCGTCAGCAAAACTAGTAAACTCACCATCAATCGGGAGGTACGCAAGATCATTAATGTAGAACAGAAATAAAACTGGACCCAAAACTGAACCCTGAAGGACTCCCCACCCCATTCTACTGATTGATATGATGAACTTTTTGACCCACAACTTAGGCGTTATCGACGACCACTTAGAAACGATGTGAACCAAGATAAGGCAATACCTCGGATGCCATAGCAGTGAAGTTTTCTTGTTAGAATATCATGACTGGCACAGTCGAAAGCCTTTGAAAGATCACACAAGGCTATGGCTGACTGTTTACCCTCATTGAGATAGAGGTACAACTCTTGTATAAGATTATAAATAGCATCCATAGTACTCTTTCTCTCCTGAAAACCAAACTGAGTTCTGTTGAGAATGTTATTGGACTGCATAAAGGATAACATATGTATCTTCACAAGTTTCTCTATAATTTTTGACAGTCGATAATAGAGAGATGGGTCTAATATTAGATGGATCATCCAGACTACCTTCTTTATGGATAGGGATAACTTTGCCAGCTTTAAGACATGGGGGGAAAATATCTGTTTCCCATGAGTTATTAATTGCATGCAATAATGCAACATCGGATATATTTAAGAAAATCTTTGCAGAAAGGCAATCTTCTCCCGAGCTCTTTTGGTTTTTAATGAAAATTAATATCTTTTTAAGCTCCACAATGTCAGTTGGTGCAAGAAAAAAAGAGTATTGCACACTAGCCTGGGATAAGTAGTGAAGGGGATACGCTATTTGATGGTTTTTTTGTTGAACACTACTAGCAATCCCGCAATAAAATTGATTTATATTGTCAGGGGTGTTTCAAGGATATGTAATGGTCGATGATCATTGTTACGGCGAATTTCATACACAATGGCCAAGCATTCCCAGGTCGCATTGCTTGACATCTGCATACGATTTGACTAATAAGTTTTTTTGAACTCTAATCAGACGACGAAAATATTGGAGAGTCTGTGAATTTCCTGATCCTATGTAGTGAACGTAGATTTTTACATGATGTTTTTAGACCTTTTGCTTTTCGGCGTTTTTTTGCTTTTAATTTTCGTAAGAGGAAATGCATTATTAAAGAGATGTAGCGTCTCTTCATGAAAGTTTCATAAACAAATAAATATAAATAAATAATCCTTTATTGCCAACCAAATCTTTCTTACAAGACACAGCAACGTCAAAAAGAAAACAGATGCGGCCTAATGCTTACTAATCTAAATCTAATTTACAATGGATGTTTAATAGCAGGAACACCTTAAGTATTTTAGGTTCAAATGTTTAAAAGATGGTATTTTCCCTTATACATTTGTTTGGCCAAGCTATCCGTTGCAGGTTATTTGGTAAGGCTCTATATGTTGTCACCGCCCTATAGCAAGGAAAATAGGCGGATGAGTGCACATAAATACTAAGACCCATCCTGCCTCTGGTATTGTATTGTATTTATACACGTGAGTGGGCCCAAATATGACACTCCACTGCGACCCTTGGTCTATTGTGGCTCACATCTGTGGTTTCCACTATGCCAGAGACTCGATCCTTTTCATAAAATCGAATAGCTTTCTGGGGTGGATAGTTTTCAAATCTGCAAGTGTGATTTAAGAATTTCCAAAGACTGTTTGTCAGGTTCTTTTTATTGCTGGACAATGGCATACAAGACGCTCCATTGTTTCTTCGTCCTCCAAGCACAAGCGGCATTCCGTTTCTTCGGAGTGCCCTATCTTGTTCATGTGGCTTCTTAGCCGACAATGGCCAGTGTACATGCCAACTACAGCCTCTACCTGCTGTCGGCCAAGTTGAAGAAGTTGTCCAGTTCTCATTCCTGATGGCAGATTCACCGCCATCTTTGGCGGTTGAGTTAGGCCTTTAGTTGTGTTATAAGCTATTCCCAGTACTGGTTCTGGTCCTATGAAGACCGTTGTGGCCGCCTGCTTCGCAAGAGCATCAGCTTTTTCGTTGCCTTCATATCCTGTATGTCCAGGAATCCAGATCAGTGTAAGTTTATTTTCTCTACCTAGTTTGGTGAGTAGTTCCTGGCAGTTCCATAATACTCCTGGATAAACACCGGCTAGATTCAAGAGTTTTAAAGCTGCTTTACTGTCCGAGAACATTTTCATTGACTTGTCTTTCCAGTGTCTATCTATGAGCCACTGTAGTCATATCAATAACCTTAACGTCAGCCTGAAAAATGGTTGCATGTTTGCCTAGGAAACACTTAAGCTCAACCTTGCCAGTTTTATTCCATGCAGCGGCTCCTGTACCATCATTGGTCTTGGAGCCGTCAGTGAACCAAACTATTCTCTGTTATTCTCAGATGTTCCGAGTATTCCGCAGACTCCGATCATCTGCGGAGTTCTTTATTTTTTCGTGTTCCTCCTATTGCTACAAGATCCAGGACCTTATTCTACCTGCCATCAGCATCAAATAATCTAATGCTAAGAGAACCCATATATAAAATGTGTGCCCAGTACAACAATATTGTTGCCAACCTCGATATTTTTTATATGTCATTAAGTCAGTTCTCGTATCAACTTAAAAAACTTATTTTTATATAATTTGTGATTTGAATTTGTATTATACAATTTATTATAACTATGAACTAACACAATGTGTTAAATATTGTTACCTATTCACTAATTTGTATTTTTCACTTATATTTGTACATTATTGTCTTATAAATGGATTTCCTGTTAGACAGAAATGCTTAAATAAATTAATAAATAAATAAATTTTGCCCATTCGTTCCTCTCTGGTAGGAGGACGTCATAGGCATGGTAATAGGTAGTTTTGGTAGGCATAACATCTGATGGTAGACCCAGCACACTCTGTCATGCTCATTGGCATTTTTCAGCCTGTTGGACACCATGATGATCGCCTGCGGATGGTTGATCACCGCCTGTGTCAATCTATACGTCGCCCATTTAGCCTCCTTCTCCAGTACTATTTGAAGAGGTGGCAGATTTAGAAGACCCTCAAGCGCGGCCGTGGGTGTAGTGCCGATGGCGGCACTAATTGCCAGATACGTTTGTCTTTGTAAGGTAGATAATTTGATTCTTGCGGAGCTCTGTAAGCTCTTAGGGTACCAAGCTACTGCTCCATATGTTATAATTGGTCTTATGACCGCAATATAGAGCCACTGCATTTGTTTGGGATGTATGCCCAATGTTTTGCCACAAATATGTCTGCAGGTCATCATTATGCAAAATCCGACATCCCGGGAAATGAGTCTTAGCCAGAAGCTCTAACGTTTTTATGCCAGATTCAGTAAAGGATCCGTCAGGTCGTTTAGAGCGATCCTAACTCCTGAACGGGTTCTCTAGAGATGATTCTATGGATCCTAGCACTGCTAGGTGCATCTGTTATGCTTTGGCAGAAGGTTTCAAATGAATTCCTTTTTGCCTCTCTGATGGCTTTGTTGTAGTTCGTTAGAGCAGTTCTGTATTGATCCCATATGCCGGAGCTCTATTAAAGAGTTCACAAACATCCTTCCTTTGTTTGTCAAGGGAGTTGTTCCATTAAGTGGTTCCTTTGTTATCCCTTTTAGTCTTGAGTGGACAGTTTTCATGATAAGCCGTATTTATGGCTGACCTCAGTTGCTCCGAGGCCAGCTCAATCTCCTCACGATTTGATATCTTTGCAATAGAGGTCCGCACCTGCTCCTGAAGGGTAAGACTAAAACCAGCCTAATCAGTCTCTGTATTCAAAGACGGGTCTTTCACCTCTTTTCAGATTGAAGGGAATATGTCTATGATCAGAGCACGAGGGCTCTGATGACACTATCCAATCTGAGATTCTTGTGGATGCTGTATGCACACAGTCCCCAGAGAGCCACCCAAGAGACAAACTAGCTAATATGACTGACGTGTCGCCAGCATACTGACAGACAATCCCCAAAGAAAGAGCCTCACAGGGATTATTCGCATACAGAAGAAAGAGTAACGGACCCAATTGAATCTCTGAGGAACACCCTGTGTCAAAATTGCTGTTTTTGAGAAGCTTCCCTGTGTGTCTCCTGTTGGTTAAATAAGATTTGGTCAGAGACAAGCTGATTCCCCTAAGTCTGTAACCTTCCAACCTCATAATTAGAATATCGTAACCAATAGTGTCAAATGCCTTCGAAAGATCAAAATATAAACCAGCTACTTTCTCATTGTTGAGGATTTTTTTCTGCTATAAAAAATATTGTTTTATAAACGGCTGATTGAGTAGACCTGCCAGGCCTAAATCCAAATTGTTGTTCGACAAGAATGTTACACTGTTCAAGTTGATTATTCTATTATACATTGCTCTCTCAAAAACCTTTGACACCGAGGGTAACAGTGAAACTGGTCTATAGTTGCTAATGTCTTGTTAGTTGCCTTTTTTATGAATTGCTAAAATTTTTGCTGACTTCAATCGTTCAAGAAACACGCCTGAAAGAAAGCAGTCATTAATAATATGAGTTAGTGGTCCTGTTCAGAACATTGTCACTGGAATTTCATCCAGCTCTGCGGAGAATTTATTAGAAAAGATTAAGGATGCCAAACAATACGGGTTCATGGTCAGATAAGGCAGATTTCACAACAGAACAACAAACCTCATGATTATTGAAGTTTGAACAAATATAATCAATAGTTGTAGATGAGATTCATGTGATGCGTGTTGGAGATCGTACATGCATTTGCAAATTATGAAATTGTAGTAAATTGCATAGGCGCATTGTATTCCTTCCAATATTTGTTTAAACTTAGGGATCTAAATGTATGTGGCAACTCTGTACTTAGTTCTTGATTTGTTATTTTTATGATATAAGCTGTAATGTAAAGGGTAAAATAAATGATTGATTGCTATATATTGGTGTATAATATTAAAAAGAAGTATTTGATTATTTTGCTTTTCAGGTCTAATTTGGGATCCGTTGTCCTCCAATTAAAGAAGCTCGGTATTGACGATTTAGTCCATTTCGATTTTATGGACCCCCCCGCTCCCGAGACCTTAATGAGAGCTCTTGAACTTCTGAACTATTTGGCAGCATTAGATGACGACGGTAACCTTACGGATCTCGGGGCTGTTATGGCAGAGTTCCCACTTGATCCACAGTTAGCGAAAATGCTTATTGCCAGTTGTAATCACAACTGTTCCAACGAAATATTATCAATAACGGCAATGTTATCAGGTATTTAAATATTTTAAATTCAACCTTTAAAAATTCGAGTCGTGATAAAATTATAGCTGTACGAATTGGGTTAATTTCATAATTTTCTTTGGGAACTGTATAGTTTAGACATTTGGGGCGTTTAATGAAATAATGGTAATATTTTGAAACTAATTGACAAAAAGCCCTTTTATTTAATAACAAGAACTACTTTTGTTAGGACGCTTAGTACATTAGATATTATTTTAAAATATTTCTTTCTGATCCACAATAACATTTCATTAAAATATTTGGGAAATCTCATATAAAGTTGAGTAGCCTACAGTGACGTCCTAATTTATTCATAGAAACTAGGAAATATATCTGAAAAATATATTTGAACTTTTTAAACGTGTATTTTGTTCACGACAACCAGCCTAACATTATACATGTTAAAAAGGTTCTGATTAAGGGTAGCTCTGTAGGATTCATTTGAGTACGAGCACAACTATATCTGTTGGATACGGGCACGCGCCCCGCTCCAATATTTAGTCCCACAGTGTTTCGTCCGACCAAACGAAGCGAAGAAGGCTGCCGATGATGCCAAGATGAGGTTCGCACATATTGATGGGGACCATCTTACTTTGCTCAACGTCTATCACGCTTTTAAGCAGAGTAAGTATTATTTTTGTTATTGTAATAATTATTTAAAAAATAATTGGTTTATTAAAAGTGATTATTATTATTAAATCCATTATTTAGCAAATTGCTAGTTACAAACTTTTACTAAATTTACTGGAAACAAATAAATAGACAAACAAAATAAAAAAATACCAAAACCAATCAAAATATTAGCAAGAACAAAAGTAAGTTTTATATTCCTTGATGAGAAATAGTCAAAAGTCAAAATCAAATAAAGCTTTATTGTTATTAAACACATTATGTTATTAACAAAGCTGTAATAAAGGAGAATAAACAAAATAATACGAAATATAAATCAACATAAAAATCGTAAAACTAAGTAGAATAGTTTCAAAACCAATTTAAGAATGGTCCTAGAAGTATTTCTCTATGCTATAATACGCCTTAGCAATTAACATTTTCTTCACCTACACATGGTAAATGTATGTTGAAAGACGAGCGGGTATTATTTACATGAGCTGAATGGATTATGGAAGAATATTTCTGGTGCCCGTGTGGGGTTGCTAGCCCCCATCGGGCGCCTCCTCAGGTGGCGGATAGGGGAATGCCTTCCAGATATGGGTGGTGCCGGGGAAATCAAATACCCGGGGTGGACCAAAACTAGCAGCAGCGTCTGACCCAGAGTGGGCGGCTGCAAACAGCGTCTGATCCAGATTGGACGGCTGAAATCTACAACTCACCAACCCGTCTGGCCAGCGTGGTGTTTTACCGCCAAATACCCCCCTAAAGAAAATGTCGAACTTAAAACAAAGAGATAATACCCCAGGTGGATAGGAGAAATCCGGAATCCCACATCGGATACCCGATCAGCCTTAGGGATTCTGGGGGAGGCAAAAGCTAGGCATAGACAATAAAAACAGAAAGAGAAAAAATACAACAGAACACACATAGCGACATATAACATCAGATCCATGGCTCAGAATGAAAGACTGTACGAGCTCGAAGAGGAATTAAGTAAAATCAAATGGGACATCATAGGACTATCAGAAGTTAAAAGAAGAGGAGAAACGTGTGTAGAACTAGATTCAGGAAACTGCCTCTATTACAAAGGAAAATAGAATGAAATATACGGAGGAATTGCGTTCCTAATCAAAAAGGACATTAAACAAAACGTAGTCAAGTATAAGAGCATATCAGACAGAGTGGGATATATAATAATAGATATTAACAGGAAAACAAGAATAAAACTAATTCAAGTATATGCCCCAACAACCACACATGAGGAAGAGGAAGTCGACCAATTCTACGAGAACATCACGACGGCAATAGAAGATAAAAATATAAAACCAACAGTTATTATGGGAATTATTAAATCGGAAGAACCGCTGGTGCTGTGCAGGATGGCTAGGCTGGCTTATTAAATCAAAAATTACTCAAGCTTTACTTAACAAGAAAACACAATCTAAAATTTAAGGAACAATATATTTACTACCAAGTTCTTTTTTTTTTTTTTTTGAAAACACAGCAGCAATTTACAGTAAAATTTGCAATTTTAAAGATCAAGGAATGTCGGAGGACTATTAAAGAAATTGATAAATAGAGTACAATATGGAGATTGTACGGAGACTAATAATTCTGTACTGTATGCCTTACAACTAAATGCACTAAATACTACAAACCGAAGTGATCACTTTGATGTTAACTAAGCTAATGACATCTAGGTATGCGTGCGCTAATAGCTGCACCGATTTTAAATGTAGCAATAATAATATGTAGCAATGAACGGCTACAATAATTAAATCAAATGACTCGATAATTTAATAAAAAGAATAAAATTAGAATAAAACTATTAAAAGCGTGGCTGTCGATGCTTGATTCATATTATAAAGAGAGAAAATTCAGAGCGGTTATATTACCCGATAAATGAATGGAAATAAAATTATTGAGCCAACGCTTGACTTATATTAAAAAGAGAGAAAATTCAGAGCAATTAGATTAACTGGTCCGATAAACCAGTGATTAAATGAAAATAAAATTAATGAGCTATCTCAGACCTTGGCGGTCAATGTTTGATTTATATTAAAAGAAGGAAAATTAGGAGCGATTATATTAAACTGATAATACAAACGAATTCATGAAAGATAAAGCTTCTGTACGATACCCAAATCCGGTCGTCGAACACTGGCACTGGTGGAAGCGCCGTGTACCTATAGATACCTCAGGTACAGCCACTCGATGGCCCCGGGAAAAACAAGCCGAGGACTCGATAGCTCGGTGTCAGGATTGGCTGAATTGAACTGTGGCCCACTAATTGAAGTTGTGGCCCGCTAGTAAAACTTGTAGTCTGCTAGCAAAAGTGGTAACCTGGTAGCAAAAGTGGTAGCCTAGTAGTAAAAGGTGGTAGCCTGCTGGTAAAACCCTGAAATAAGCCAGTGCGCATTAGACAAAAACCCCCTTACTTTAATAAAAAACCATAGCTCTCCCCCTTGCATAAATATATATTCTTTAGAATAAAACCATCGATTTGCAATGATCATCAGCAAATACAAGAGATACTAAGGTACAGACAACTTGAATAAAAAAAAGATAAGTATGAATCACCCCTAAAAGAAAATATAAACTTCCCCATACGATCAAAATTAAAGTTACATTAAAATAAAAATTCGGATTTGATAAAATGGAGTAGATAAGATAACATATGAGACGCAACGCAAATGGCGGACTATACACAAAAAAGGTTAATACAGATAAAGCAATTAAATCATTAATTTAGGCAAAAAAACTGTAGCAATAATTACCTCCATCGTGTGTGAGGGTTATGGGAAATTCGACGGTCTCGCATGGCGTTGTCCGCATGCTTCACAAGCAATAGGAGAAAAAATAATTCCAGAGAAAATGCTTACCTAGTACAGTATGTAGATCCCGAAAATCGGTCGTGTCAATACACCAAGGGATACCACAGTATATCCCCAATAAATGGGCGGTATTAAATCACAAACTAAATGTGGAGTTTCTGAGACTGCACTCACGGCAAACCTTCTTCTCGCCTTGAAAGGTAATCTTAGAAGAACTCTTGATTGGTTTCCGTTAATTTGCCTTTCTCCTTCTATGAGATCAAACGTTACGTCAAATCTGCAAGTAGTGAAGTAGTGATTGGCTGAAACATGCCTAGTGGTTCGATACAAGGAATAATTCTAAGATAACAAACGACTTAGTTATCGTTTATTATGAGGGTAACATGACGGCGGAAGCCACAATTATGGCATTGAAATCAAGTGATTCAAGAAATAGCAGAGAATATTCCCTAACAAAACGATAAACTTTTAAAAATTTAAATCTACAGCTGGCATTTATAAGAAATAGGACATTCCTATCACTCGGGGCTAACAACTGAATGTTACAAAAAAGCAGTAGCCGGGTGGAAAGATAAAAGCAGAGGTCCCAAAACAATCTAACGATCTTAGAAATAAATGATCGGCCGGCAATTGGAGTTCAGCGACCAAGGGGTTCCCAAAAAGTTATGAAATATTCAAACCGGCAATAAAATATGAATCGACGAGTTTAATGCAGCGTATTTGCAGGTTTTATTAACAGGATTCTTAAAAATATAAATCGGTTCGCTGGCCGTTCTACAGTAATGTAATATAAATCAAGCCAAGCTATCCTAATAACAATGTGCTTCGCTTATCAACTAAAATAAATAGAGTCACAACGTGTTATAAATGCTAATACAAATATATCGTTAACCCATACTTAAAATAGAATTAATTTACATTAAGAAAGGCGGCAATTTCAAGCGAATTGTTAGCAAAACGAATCAATAAATTTAGAATTAATAAACCGATGAGTGCAAAATACACCATCTTTTTTCGCAAATGCGGCATATAAATGAAAATTTAAAAATATTTGACACTGGCAAAATCGGACTGTTACAAGACTACTTCCTTTGCCAAAACAAATAAATCTTTGAATACGTAACTGCACTTAATAAATTCTCAACCGGTAGCGACCACCGTGTACTAACAGCCAAAATAGCAACAAACAAACTTGAGAAAAAGCAAACAATAAAAAAAAAACCGAACCGCAATCGACCACAACAAAATAAGACAAAACGGGGATGATTATAGACGGATTCTAAGAAATAACCATAAACATCAATCAGAAACGGAAGAGCTAGATATTAATAAAATCAATAAAGAAATAAAAGAAAAACTCTTAGAAGCAGGAATGAAAAGTGCCAAAAAACAAGAGCAAAAGAAAATAGACTAAATAATGAGACAATCAAATTGATGAACAATAGGCGAAAAATAATAAGCGAAAATAAAAGAAACACAGTAGAGTACGTAGAACTGAAGAAACTTATTAGAAGAAAAACAAGAGAAGACCTAAGAAAACATAATGAAAATGAAATCGAGAAAGTAATTGAGAGAAATAGGGGCCTAAAATGCCTGCGACCGAATTTAGGACCACAACTATTTATTTCAGTAAGAGACGAAACAGGAAAGGAACTAAGAGAAACAGATAAGATATCGGAAGAAGTAGAAGGGTTCTATAAAGAACTCTACACCTCAAAAAAAGAGGCAACCATTAGCACACAGGAATATATTAAGAAAAGAATCATGAATGTAAACTCCGAAACACTACCAAAAAGAGAAAATTATGAAATAGAGGCTGCATTGTCCCAATTAAAGAATAACAAAGCACCCAAATATTAAAAAATCTCTTTAACCAATGCCTACACAAAGGAGAAATACCTGAAGAATGGAACGAAAGCCTTACAATTCTGTTGTTTAAAAAAGGCGACAAACAGGACTTAAAAAAATTACAGGCCCATCTCATTGCTGTCGCAAACCTGTAAACTGTTTACAAGGATAATCAACAACCGTCTAACAAATAAAATGTACTCATATCGACCAGTGGAACAGGCAGATTTCCGGAAAGGATACAGCATCACTGATCATCTCCTAGCAATCAGGACACTAATAGAGAAAGCTAATGAATATCACCTAGATCTGTACTTAGCGTTCGTCGACTATGAAAAAGCTTTCGATAGCGTTGAAATGTGAATAATACAAAAAACTATCAATAACTGTAGAATAGACTCACGATACAGAATGCCAATACATAATATTTACAAGAATGCAACAATGACAATACAATTACAAGAAATTACAAAACAACATATAAATGGAAATAAACTAAACCACCTGAGATATGCAGATGACGTAGTAATAAGAGCATCTACTTTCGAAGAACTGGAAACTATGCTAACTGAACTAACAAGGCGATCCGAAAAAGTAGATCTAAACATGAATTACGCCAAAACAAAAATGACAAACACACAAGAAATTAGAAACGTAATACTGAACGGCACCATTATAGAAGCGGTCAATGATTATATATATTTGGGACAAACCATAAAAGTAAACAAGGAAAACCAATCAGCGGAGGTAAAAAGAAGAATCATATTAGCCTGGGCAGGCTTTGGAAAATTAAAATGGATCCCAAAAAAATAAGAAAATAAAGCAGTACCTAAAAACCAAAGTATTTGACCAGTGCATTCTTCCAATTGTTACATACGCATGCCAAACATTGACTAAAGCAAAAATCGATGAAATAAAGAAAACCCAAAGAACTATGGGGCGATCAATGTTGGGAATTAAATTACAGGATAAAAACAAAATAATTCGATAAGAAACAAAACAAAAGTCAAAGATGCAGGCTAAAATGGGACTTCGCAGGTCATAACATAACGCCAGACAAAAGGATAATAGGTGGAATACCACGATACAACAATGGAGACCATGGACTGGAAAGAGAGCAAGATGACGACCCCAGATGAGATGGGGAGACGACATAAAGAAAGTAGGAGAAATACATTGAAAACAAAAAACACAAAATAGAAGCGATTGGAAAAACTAGGGGAAGCCTATGTCCAAAGTTGAACGAATTAAAATGCGAAAGAAGACGAAGAAGTTGCGGTCCTGACCAGAAAATTTACAAAAAGTGATTTTATTGTCATATTTACCGAAAACGAGAATGCAGTTAGAGGGACTGCTATTTCAAATGCAACATTGGACCAATTCAATAAACTCACGACCAGTACAAACTTGATTATCATCGGACCAGCATGCGCAGATAGGAGAATTTTAAATAAATTGATTAATGATAATAACCTCACCATATTCAAAAGAGTTTTTAACGTTTTTGTTTCTGACCGCATAATTTTACTGACGCGGTTGATAAAAATTGGTACGCCGAGACAAGTTACCGAGCAAAGATTGCTATTGTATCTTACGCCTGCAAAGAGATTAGGAATTGGTCAAAGTCATCAGTTTTTTCTGGGTTTGGTCCTGATATGGGAGCATTTGCAACGTGTACCATTTGGATCTTTTATATTGTTCCATATAGTGTATTGTTTGTTTAAATAAATAAATAAACCCCGTTTTTCCATTCGTCCAAAACACACTGAATTGATGTTATACAATTATGGCTTTGAATAAAGGCATTTATTATTATTATTAAATTAATATTTAATTTTATTTAATATTTATTAATATTATATTTTATTTTCATTGGATAGAATATTTTTAATTATGATAATTTAACATGTTGGAGTAGCCGGAAATGATTATTATGTGCCCAAAACCAAGATACTGTGCAGAGTTTGGTTTGTCTTAGTCTTACGAAGCTCGAAACGCTTTTACCTATTTTTTTTTAATTTCCGATGCGAGTAAAATCATTATTAACTTTTGATAAATTTTATTATACCTTTTTCAGATTTATTATATTTGAACAAATACAACACGGACGAGTAGACGTCCCAATTGACGACGGTTTGCCTTTAAGGCCCTTCGCCATTTGAGTCAACTAAAACCAGAGGATTATCAGTCATTGTCCCATTTTATGGAGATGATACGACTTGCTTTTCCCCAAATAGTATTTAAATTGATCGCGAGCTTATAATATAGTTCCACGCGCCGGACGAAGCGGCTTAATCTATTGGACAAGTTCAGAAATCATTTAATTTTCCATATTTTTAGGTATGGAAGATCCCCAATGGTGTTACGATAACTTCGTTAACTACCGTTCACTTAAATCTGCAGACAACGTTAGACAACAGTTATCCAGAATTATGGATCGTTTTAATTTAAAGCGAACTTCGACAGATTTTACTAGTAAAGATTATTATATAAATATAAGAAAGGCGCTTGTCAATGGATTTTTTATGCAAGTAAGTATTGTTTGATGCTATTCGATGTTTGCCTTTCCATGACTGTAATTATTTTATTTAATTGCCACTACACCTAAAATTCTACCCTACTTGGCTGCATGTAAGCGCACCTTGCAAGTTAAGTACTTAATAGAAGATTCAAAAACACTGGTAGATTACAGTACATTTCAATTGGTTCTAAATGTCTAGGTAAGCTGCCAGCTTATCTTTCTGGCTTACCTGGAAACAACCAAGAAAATACTCCCAGATTGTGTCCTCAAAATCAATGGTCTTGATGTGCCTTTTGTCTTACCTTATGATAATTTTTATTTGTAGGTAGCGCATTTGGAAAGAACAGGACATTATTTAACAATTAAAGATAATCAAATTGTTCAACTTCATCCTTCTACTTGCTTGGATCATAAGCCCGAATGGGTAATATATAATGAGTTTGTATTAACTACAAAGAATTATATAAGAACTGTTACTGACATTAAACGTAAGTATGAATTTCATGTAATATTTGTGTTTGAAGTGGTAGGACTATATTGGGAAGCATTTTATAGATGACGTATGTATTAAATCAGTGGCTGCTCGCTTAATATACCCAGTGAATCAATGATTCATCTTAGATTTTTCCAACTTACACTATTTTTCAATTACAATCACTAAAACATAGTATATTAACTTAAATCATAAACAAATCAACATAAAATTATAAAATGTTGAGTTGTTCGGTCGCTATGAATAGAAGATAAAATCAGAATAATTATTGTATATCGGTATATTGCTCAAAACGCGGCAACATTGTCAAAACGCGCGAAGTTTATTTCCATTCCATGTCGAATCGCCTTTCGCCTTGATTGAATCTACTCCCCTTGCGGTTTATAACGATGCAGTTGTTTACGGTGGTTGCCATGGCAACGCGCCATATTGTCTGCAGATTATAGATAAGCGCTTATGGGAATGACACCACCTCGAAAGCAAGATTCATTTCCAAATTGGAATATCGGGTTATTAAATTTAATTCACCAGTTCTTATTGTCACGAGCCGCCACTGTATTAAATGACGCCTCCACTTAATAAAGATTTTTAATTAAAAACAAACCTAACTGGAGAATCGTGTTTGCAATACCCGCTTCGGGGGTGGAGTCGTAGAGCGCAACCAGTTCTTACCAACTAAACTGGAAAAGCTCCGCTGGTGTTGTACGGGGTTGTTAGACATGCTTATCAAACAAAGAAACTCAATTTAAACTGAACAAGAAAACACAATTTAAATTTAAGGGTCAATCTATTTGCTTCTAGATCTTTTTTTTAAAACAGCAACAATCCTACAGTGAAATTTTGCAGTTCGAAGTCATGGAATGTCAAATGACTATTAAAGTAATTAATAACAGTGGTACAATATGAGGATTGTACGGAGACCAATTCTGTTGTTAACTTGGTACTATATGCCTTATACCTAAACGCTCTAAATACTACAATCCGAAGTGATCACTTTGGTTTACCTAAGCTTATTACGTATATGGATGGCGTGCGCTAGTAGCTGCACCAATTATAAATGTAGCGATAATAATATATGTTGATAAAAGGCCACAATAATTATATCAATCGACCAGATAAATAAATGAATAAACGAGGAATAAAATTAATGAGAGCTATCTTTGAGCTTGGCTGTCAATTCTTGATTTATATTAAAAGAATAAGAGCGATTATATCAATCGGTCAAAAAAATAAATGATTAAATAATAAACTTCAGCTATCTTAAAGCTTGGCCGACAAGACTAAATTTATATTTGAATATTAGAAACAATTATTAATCGGCAAGAAAAATAAATGATTTAACGAAACTATGAAGCCCCTTTTAAGGCACAATCTACAGTGCTAAATTCATAATAATTGAACAACAAAAAGTAGATAACTAAGCTTCTGTACGATATCCCGTTAGATCCGGTCGTCAAGCTCTGGTGGAAGCGCCGGGCACCTGTACAGGACCCCCAAGTACTGCTACTCGATGACCCCGAGGGTAGAACTAGCAGAGCACCTGTAGCCTAGTGAAAAAATTGGCCCGGAGATCAAATCTGTAGCCCGGTGATAGAACTGGCCAAGAGATAGAACTTGCCCGGAGATAGAACTGGCCCGGAGATAGAACCCTGTAATAATCCAATACAAATTAGACGAAGCCCCTTATTTTAATGGAAAAAAACTATAGCCCTCCTTACATAAATATATTTTCTTTATAATCTTTTATGAGTTCCCTTTATGAGGTTTTGTTATGGTTGTGTTTACATGCGGTCTCCAATAAATTTCGAAAATTAAACAAATAAAGAAGTAGAGGTTATTGTCATAAAACCACTAGATAAACAACAGGATAGTCTGGCAACAAAAAAAGCAGTTGAGGCACAAATTAACCCCTCTGCAAATGGAGCAGAGCTATCGAGAGTAAAATTTATACAAGATGGTGGTATTGCTATCAGTTGTGAGAAAGCCGAAGACATAATAAATATATCAGAAGGATTATCTGGATGGAAAATATGAAGTAAAAGTCCCACAAAAGAAAATCCCAAAATTGAAGATTATTAATATTGAGAAAAAGTTGTTAGAAAACTGAAACGATGAATATAATGAATTCATTGAGAAACTAGTTCTGCAGAATAGTATTTCAACAGAACAGGGCAAAAGCAATATAAACGTAATTAGTACTTATGAAGATAAGAGGAAAAAGTCAAATGTGGCAATAGTTCAGACTGATGAGAATGTGTACAATCAAATTACCAAAAAGGAAGTTTTATTTATTGGATGGACAAAATGCAGATATTTTGAACATGTTAATGTGGTGCAGTGTTACAAATGTTGGAAGTTTGGTCACATGGCAGGGGAGTGTAGAAGTAATCAAGGTAATTTGTCCAAAATGCAGCGGAAACCATAAGTTAGAAGACTGTCATAGTAATGTTGAAATTTGCATAAATTGTAAACATGCCAAAGAAGTGCTTAAAATAGCCAATATAAACTATTTTTGAACAACTACAGAGAAGAGTTAACTACCCAGAAACATTTAATAAGCTAAGTAAATAGCAATTAAAGAATCAACAATTACTATATCTAAACATACAGAGTTTTAAATCACATAAAACGCAGTTAAATTGGTTAGTTCATAAAGAGAATCCAGTTGCAATTTGTCTAGCAGAAACTCTCATAACGGAAGATATTCAGGAAAGTGAATTGGAAATTGATGGGTACGAAGCAGTGCATTGTTATTCAACAAGCCGACATACAGGAGGTTCTTCGATATATGTGAAAAAGGAAATGAAATTTGAACAACTGCGTAGTGTAACATTGGACAAGAATATGTGGCTTACAGGAGTAAACATATCTAATAATAACCAAAAATATAATATTTTAAATGTCTACCACTCTCCATCTTCTAATGATAATGAATTTCTGGATAAACTGGATCAAATATTAGATGACTACGCAGTTAGGCGTGAAATATTCATAATGGTTGGCGATTTTAATATAAACACAGCAAGAGATACATACTATTCCAGAAAGTTAAACATGATTATACAGAGAAATGGACTTTACCAAATTGTACAGAATTTCACAAGGATTACTCAGAATACAGCAGCAATCATTGACCTTATTGTAAGTAACAAAAAGGAATTAGAATATCAGATACATCACACCCCTACAATATCTGACCATGCAGTACTAAAAGTAGACTTTTCTTGTATAGATATCAGTCCTCAGAAGTACATTTATCGAGATATGAAAGATTTTAATGAGCTACGGTTCAGCTTGATTTGATAAGTTGTGACTGGCCCTCTCAACTAAATGGAGTAGCTCAAGCAGCAGATTATTTGATACAAATAATATTAAATAAATTAAATGTGCATGCACCACTTAAAGAAAGTGAGACAAAATGTAGGTGGGGAAATAACAAATGGTGGACACCAGAACTGGGTCAAGAACTCCCAGTTCGAGATAAGAAATACAATAAGGCTCTAATAACAAGAACAGAGCAAGACTGGCAATACTATCGAGAATAAAGAAATAGAGTAGTTCAACCGATAAGAGAACAAAAAAGGTACTATTATCAAAGTATATGTAAACTAGTAAGTTCACTCAGCGGTAAATCCTTTGATGTAATTCAGCCACATTCTTTTATATCAAGTGACAACTGGAGATGACCGATGCGCTGCGTAAGTGTCCGATTGATTCGCGTGGCTTTCTCTAGTCAGAGATGTATTCAGGAGATTGTATGGATTCGTACCGAAAGACCTACTGAATGCCGGCTGGGTGAAAAATCAAGTGAAACTGAGCAAAGTTGTAAAAATATTTTCATAGAAGGAAATTGAAAAAAAAAATTGTTATACGGGGTGTCATTTTTAGGTGATACCGCTGTTGCTATCTCAGAATCTAACAAGAATTTAACAACATTGCAAATCGATCTTGAAAAGGCATCAATAATTGCAATTTTCTAATTTAATAAACTTTGTAGCTTTGACCGTTTCAAAGAGAGCAATAATAGTGGATTACCTAAAATATATTTAAAAATTTTTAATAATATAATACTTCGGAATCTCATTTTTACTACACTTCTTTGGTTTCATGAAAGTGATTTTTCAAGGCCACGTTATGACATGGTTTATGTTTTCGTCTCGCGTTACGGCATTTTTGTACTAACCAAAACTACCCAAATCTATCAAAATTGATTGTACCGTATCGGCTCCGGCACCGGTTCAAATGACTACAATAAGCTGAGACTAAGTGAAACTAACCAAAACTTGATTCGACGATTAACCAAAACTAACAAAATCTATTAAAATTGATTATAACGTAGCGTAACGGGTTCAAATTACTAAAATAAGTTGATCAAACTAACCAAATCTATTCAAATTGATTATAACGTATCGGAACAGATTCAAATAATTAAAATAAGTTGAGACTAAATGAAACTAACCGAAAGTTGTTGACGAATAACCCAGACTAACCAAATCTGTTAAAATTGATTTTAATCTATTCTGAAAAGCTTGAAATGACTAAAATAAGTTGATAATAAGTGTAGCTAACCGAGAGTTGATTGAACTACTAACCCAAACTAACCAAATCTATCAAAATTGATTATAACGTATCGGATGACTAAAAGAATTTAAGACTAAGTGAAACTAACCGAAAGTTTATTGGAAAACTAACTTAAACTAAAAAAAAATTATTAAAATTATTTATAACGTATCGGAACCGCATTAAATGACTAAAATAAGTTGGGAATAAGTGAAACTAAACGAAAGTTGAATCGACAACTAACCCAAACTAACCAAATCTATTAAAATTGATTATAACACATCGGAATCAGTTCAACTGATTGAAATAGTTAAGACTAAGTGAAACAAACCGAAAGTTGAATCGAGGACTAACCGAAACTAACAAAATCTATTAAAATTGGTTATAATGTATCGGAACCTCATTAAATGACTAAAATAACTTAAGAATAAGTGAAACTAACCGAAAGTTGGATCGACGACTAACCCAAACTAACCAAATCTATTAATATTGATTATAACATATTGGAACCGCTTTAAATGATTAAATGACTAGACCAAAGTAATCAAATCTACTAAAATTGATTATAAAGTATCTGGACCGGTTCTAATGATTAAAATAGTTTGAAACTAAGTGAAACTAACCAAATTAGGTTGGTTAGTTCGGGTTAATCGTCGATTCAACTTTCGGTTAGTTTCACTTAGTCTCAACATATTTCAATCATTTGAACCGGTTCTAAGACGTTATAATCAATTTTAATAGATGTTATTGGTTGGGTTAGTCACCAAATCAACTTTCGGTTAGTTTCGCTTAGCCTTAACTTATTTTAGATATTTGAACCGGTTCCGATACGTTATAAACAATTTTAATAGATTTGGGTACTTTGGATTAGTCATCCAATCAACTTGCGTTAAACTTCACGTAGTTTCAACTTATTTTAGTCATTTGAACCGGTTCGGATACGTTCTAATCCATTTTAATAGGTTTGGTTAGCTTGGGTTAGTTGTTGATTCATCTTTCGGTTAGTTTCACTTATTCTCAACTTATTTTAGTTATATAAAGCGGTTCCGATACGTTATAATAAATCTTAATAGATTTGGTTAGTTTGGGCTAGTCGTCCAATCAACTTTCGATTAGCTTCATATAGTATTTCAATTTACTTTTGTCATTTGAACCGGTTCCGATACGTTATAATCAATTTCAATAAATTTGGTTAGTTTGGGTTAGTTTGGGGACGACTACAATCAACTTTCGACTAGCTTCACTTAATTTCAATTTATTTTACTCATTTGAACCAGTTCCGATACGTTATAATCTATTTTAATATGTTTGGTTCGTTTGGGTTAGTCGTTGATTCATCTTTTGGTTAGTTTCACTTATTCTCAACTTATTTTAGTCATTTAAAGCGGTTCCGATACGTTATAATAAATTTGGTTAGTTTCGGTTAGTTTGGGGGCGACTACAAGCATCTTTCGACTAGCTTCACTTAGTTTCGACTTATTTTAGTCATTTGAACCTGTTCGGATACGTTATAATAAAATTTAATAGATTTGATTACATTGGATTAGTCGTCGATTCAACTCTCAGTTAGTTTCACTTAGTCTTAACTTATTTTATTCATTTGAACCAGTTTTGATACGTTATAATCAATTTTAATGGATTTGGCTAGTTTAAGTTAGTCGTCTATTCAACTTTCGGTTTGTTTCACTTAGTCTCGACTTATTTTAATCATTTGAACCGGTTCCGAGATGTTATAATCAATTTTAATAGATTTGGTTAGTTTGGGTTAATCGTCCAATCATCGTTCGGTTAGTTTCACTTAGTTTTAACTTATTTTAGTCATGTGAATCGATTTCGATACATTATAATCAATTTTAATAGATTTGGATAGTTCGGGTTAGTCGTCGATTCAACTGTCGGTTGGTGTCAGTTATTCTCAACTTATGCTAGTCATATAAAGCGGTTCCGATACGTTATAATGATTTAATTACATTTGGTTAGTTTGGGTTAGTCGTCGATTGAACTTTCGGTTAGTTTTACATAGTCTCAACTTATTTTAATCATTTGAACCGATTTCGTTACGTTATATTCAATTTTAATTTATTTGGTTAGTTTGGCTTTGTAGACCAATCAACTTTCGGTTAGCTTCACTTATTCTCAACTTATTTTAGCCATTTGAAGCAATTCCGATACGTTATAATCAATTTTAATAGATTTGGTTAGTTTGGATTAGTGTTCAATTAACTTTCGGTTAGTTTCACTTATTCTCAACTTATTTTAGCCATTTGAAACAGTTACAATACCGACGTCATTATCAATTCTAATAGATGTGGTTAGCTTGGGCTAGTCGTCGATTCAACTTTCGCTTACTTTCACTTATTCTCAACTTATTTTAGTCATTTAAAGCGGTTCCGATACGTTATAATAAATTTCAATAGATTTGGTTAGTTTGGGTTAATCGTCGATTCAACTTTTGATTAGTTTCACTTTGTCTCAACTTATTTTAATCATTTGAATCGGTTCTGATACGTTATAATCAATTTTAATGGATTTGGTTAATTTGGGTTAGTCCTCCAAACAACTTTCGTCTAGTTTCATTTAGTCTCAACTTATTTTAGTTATTTGAACCGGTTCCGATACCTTATAATCAATTTTAATAAGTTTAGTTAGTTTGGGTTAGTCGTCGGGTCAACTTTGAGTTAGTTTGGGTTAGTCGTTCAAACAACTTTCGGCTAGTTTCACTTAGTCTCAACTTATTTTAGTTATTTGAACCGGTTCCGATAAGTTATAATCAATTTTAATAGATTTGGTTAGTTTGAGTTTGTCGTCGAATCAAGTTTGGGTTAGTTTCACTTAGTCTCAACTTATTTTAATTATTTGAACCCGTTCCGATACGTTATAATCAATTTTGATAGATTTGGTTAGTTTGGGTTAGTCGTCGATTTCATTTTCGGTTAGCTTCACTTATTGTCAACTTATTTTAGTCATTTGAAGCGGTTCTGATACGTTATAATCCATTTTAGTAGATTTGGTTAGTTTGGGTTAGTCGTGGATTAAACTTTGGGTCAGTTTCACAGGGCCAAAATATATTTAATATTTACAAAGCATTCCATTATCGTTATATAATATGTACTTATAAAAAAAAATCACCTAGACGATTTTTCCGGTCTTGTCGCCTCCTTCACCTAATTTTATTAACATATCTATTCACTAATCCGACTATAGATTTTTCCTATTTGCCTTTGGATTTTTCATTGCTTCGTATATATTTCCACCGAAGTCCGAATAAAATATTAAAATAGAAATAAAATTAGGATTTTCACAAATCCGACTCTGTTCTGAACACTTTGCCAACATACGAACGACTGATTAAACTAAAACGCTTCACATGCTGCCAACAATCTGCGGATTTTCGGCGGTTGGCATAAAATATTTGGGGGAGTGGAGCTACTAGTTTACATATACTTTGGTGATAGAGCTGAAAAATGCCAAGCGATTTGATATGAGGAATAATTCTAAGATAATAAACGACTTAGTTCTCGTTTATTATGGTTGTAAAACGACGGCGGAAGCCACAATTAATGAGCTGCAATTAAATTGTTCAAGAAATACTAGAAAGTATTCCCCAACAAAATGATAAAGTGTTAAAAATCTAAATCGACAGCAGCAATTATGAGAAATGGCCCATTCCTACTACCCAGTGCCACCAACAGTACCAACGGAATATTGCTAATATTGCAGCAGGCCGCGTGGAAAGATAAATATAAACATCTGAAACCAGTCAGAGGTCCCAAAAAGTTTTATCAGACGTTATCAAAAGTTATGAAATATTTAAACCGAAAATAAAATATGAATTTGACGGATCTAATAAAGCTAAAAAACAGGTTTTATTAACACACTTCTTAAAAATATAGAACGGTTTGCTGGCCGTTCTACAGTAATGTAATATAAATTAAGCAAAGTTATACTAATAACATAATATCCTATTTTAGTGATTTGATCAAACCTAAGCGATTTGTGGTTCTAAAATAAATATGGTCACAAAGTGCCTGAGGGCTACATAAGAGAAAGGGATGATCAAAACAGCTACTCAAGGCCACAATAGTGCTATAAAAGCTACTAAAAATATATCATTAACCTATATGTATAATAAAATTAATTTACATTAATAAATGCGGCGACCTTAGGCTTATTGACAACAAATCGATTCAATAAATTTAGAATTAATTGACCGAAGAGTATTGACCTATTTTCCATAATTCTTACCGCAAAATATAACAGTAGAAGTATTCATTATTTTTTAAGGTTAGGTTGGATGCGCAGTCGAAGATTATACTGTATTGCAGCAGCTGAATTAAAATATATTTTTTACAATTTAAGAATATGTTTCAATTTTTTGGAGGTAATTTATGATTTTTTTTAGCTGATTGGCTGCTTAAAATCGCACCTCAATACTACGACCTTAACAACTTTCCACAGTGCGAGGCCAAGCGACAACTAGAAATTCTACAAAACAGATTAGAATCTCGGCAATTTCAACAAGGCTTCTAACCAACCATATTTGACAAAATTTTTATGCATAAGTCGTACAATGCATATTATTATTTGCAGTAATACATAGATGCTACAAGGAAGGAAAAATCAGTGGCATGTTAGTTCTTAAAACAAGAAGTTTATTTAATTCGTTTTTTACCTAAGACATAGTTAAATCAAGTATTTAATTTACATATATATGGATCTAGGTATATACATTTTCCTTTAACTAAACATTTATTTATTGGTGTTAATATTTCAGTAAGTATAGTAATTTCATTCCGAAATACATTGTTAGATTAGGCATAACTTGGTTTTGTCTTATTTTTTTTGATTGACAAATAATTCACACATTGTATTCTGTTTCAATAAACCTATTTCTCACTACAACCCCCACCTATTTTTGATTATTGCATTTTCCTCCTCCATTTACCGATATAAGGAACTAATAAAGTTGAAAGCTGTCCTTAGATCGTGCCGGATCGTCTGTCAGGAGACATTGTGAATTGAGAATACTGACACTAAAATTGTCATATAAGTACATTTTGTACTTTTTTTAGAATGATGCGACTATGATTAGTTGAAGCGCAGCTTAGTTCTTATCTTGCAATCATTCAAGTGGCTAAATGGTACTTTAATGATATGAATAATGTATTTTGATATGGCACTCACACTTCGACCTGCTACTGGCGGTGTTTGAAAGATTTCTATAACGAAAAAAATGGCTTGGAAAGAGCGGATAAATATTTTAAGTCCCTGTAGACTTCGATGAAATGTTGAGTATTGCTTGGGATTGGCGCACGTGTTTTCAAGTATTTAAACCATGAACTTAATCAATCAAGATATTGTAATTAATATATACTGTATATATCACGTCGCCCTACTAAGAAAAGTGCCTTAACTCCACTTTTTGGAAAAAATGGGATTTTGCTGCCATCTATTCATATTGGTGGAGTCTAAACATACAAAGTGCTCCTGTTTTAAAAGTATTTTACGGTGTTTTTTATACCTTGTGGTGCCATTTTAATTGTGAAACTCTGCTCTACCTTATTTGTGAAGAAATATCTATGGAACCAGTTGATTTAAGGCAGAAACTAAAGAAAATCATTGTTCTTCAGGTGAAAATAACACCATTTAATCATATTAGTCATTGGAATTTTAACATCTTGGCTGCTTATCAGGCTGTATTGTACTATTGTTATCAGATTCCTATTGTTATATAGTTGTGTCGTTAGTGCTAGTATTATTTCAATATAAAAAGACAATTTTGTATAGTATTGGCACTGACAGTAGAGTTTTCCACATCTATAATAAATTTATTTATTGGCATTAATGAGGATACTTTTCTCCCTTACCGTTGTGCAGCTAAAGCCCATGGATATTATTGCTGTGCAATTTGCCTAGGAATATTCCATTCTAGCTGTTTAGAGGGAGATTTCAAAAATCACATAAAGATAATCGATAATAGAGTATATTGCCTTGAAAAAGATTTGGATAGTGACCAAAATTTTAAAATTATGCCAAGTAAATTAGATAGTCTGTTGAAATCCAAACATCCTCTTAGGAAGAAACTCGCTAAAAAAGAATTGAAGTTTAGTACTGTAATCGAACAAAAGGATGAGCTCATTAACTCCCTTATGGCAGAGGTTAACCGTTTATCAGATGAAATAGATCACAGTGTGACATTCCGTTTTGGTCGCTAACTAGAAGTGAATTTCTAGTACGCCCCTGGTACTATTTCGGGTTTACGCTTCAGTTCGACATTTGAATCCGAGATTTAATTTAACCTCATATGTATCTGGCGCCTTCGTCATACGCTCTGTCGTTTCATGTTTTGTTGGTTGCATGATGTGAGAATTCTGCGCGTCGTTCTCATTTATATGGCGCGAGACGACCCCTTCGTTCTCCGGCTGGTACCGGGCCCTTTACTAGCCAAGCTTTTCGATCGTTCGGTCGTTTCATTTCAAAATCTGGTTTAATCCCAGATACCTTAGCTAGATTTTGTCGACCAACAACGTAGAAATTTCCGCATTGGTCATTTCGATTCGTTCTCGTTAGTTCTAGTGCCGTAGATGCAGGAATAACTCGTTGGACGAGGTTTTTGGAATTGGCTTTGTCTAGTTTCGGCCGCCATTGTGGTACTTAGCTTTGTGTCGCGTAGTGTGCCCTCATTTAAGAGGTAAGTTTCTTTATTAATTGCAGATGTTTGGCGTTCTCGTGTCGTTAGTATTTGCATGGTTGTATTATTTCGCTTTTCATTCATTTCGGATCCGATTTAATAAGCTTAATTGATCGGCGTGACGTCATCCCAATTAGCGATTAATTAAGGTTGAGGTTTTTTTTTATTATTCGGATGGCCTAGTTTATTATTTAATAATTATTAAAAATAAACCTTTTCATTCATATCGGACTCGATTCAATAGCTTGATTGATCGGCGTGACGTCAATTTGATTAGAGATTAATTAATGCTTATAGGTTTTGTTTTCGGCTGGGTTAATCATTTGTATTTACTCGCGGAGCTTCGCGCTTGATGAGTAAATCGTTATCTTTCATTTCGGTCTCGATTTATTGGCTTGATTGATCGGCATGATGTCAAGTTAATTAGGTTAATTGAAGCTTTTGTATCTGAAAGGCTTTTTTTTCTTTCTTACGGAAAAGGGTTTTACTCGTCCTCTTGGAAAGTCGCTCGAGTGCAACCTGTTCCAAAAAAAAGCAAGAAAACCACGCCCTCAAGCTATCGCCCAATTGCCTTGCTTCCAATAATCTCCAAAGTCACGGAGCGTGTAGTCAACCAGCAACTACTCAAGTACCTCGAGAACAACAGAATAATCAGCGATAATCAATAGGGCTTTCGCAAAGAGAGATAGACAGGAGATATATGGAGTAGGGCAATTGAAAACTACGGAGAGTCTCGAGCGATTGCGTTGGCTATTTCAAAGGCATTCGACATAGTTTGGCATGACGGACTGCTCAACAAACTGCCGTCCTTCGGACTGCCAGCCTCTCTCTGCAGCCGGCTGGCCAGTTTCCTTAAGAACCGATCCCTACACGTTGCAATCAATGGACACATCTCGGACACATTCACCATCAACGCGGGCGTGCCTCAGGGCGCAATACTGTCACCAACTCTGTTCCTCATCTATATTAATGACCTGCTGACCGAAACAAATAATCCTGTTTACAGTTTTGAAGATGACAGTACCCTTGTCTCCTACTTTAGATCAGAAAAACCCTTACCAGCGACTGAGACTCACCACCGCAGACAGGAGCAGATCACAGGTATTAATCAAGTTCAAACTTGGGGCGACCGAAATTTGGTCCAGTTCAATGCAGCAAAGACCCAAGCAGCAACGTTTACCAAGAGCGCCAATACAGCGGGCCCTGACATCATTATGGCAGGATCGACCGATCGACCATTCCTTCATCCTCGTCAATCGGACTGCTGGGTGTCTCGGTCAACAGCAATATGTCATGGCATGATCATGTTGCTAACATCGCAAAATCAGCCTCCCAGAAGCTTGGTGCGCTATTTCGCAACAAAAAACTCTATACACGGCAGCAGTTGCTCTTGCTGTACAAAGCGCAAATAAGACCGTGCTTAGAATATTGCTCAGATATCTGGGGTGCCGCGCCAAAGCACACCCTAAAGCTGCTGGAGTCCAATCAGAAGAGAGCTGTGCGTCTCGTCGGCGACCCGGAGTTGACCCAGAATCTGGATAGTCTGGAACACCGCAGACATGTGGCCGAGATGTCTCTGTTTTACAGATACTTTCACGGTAGATGTTTCCAGGATTTGGCCCGCATCATCCCGCCCCTGGCAACTCCTGTCAGACAGTCACGACATACGGCAGGAGCGCACCAGTTCGTCGTACAACTAGAAACACCTAGAACATCGCTTTACAAGAACTCCTTTGTCTGACGCACTGCATCACTGTGGAACTCACTTCCAGGACATCTGTTTCCCACTAATTACAACCTACAACTATTCAAGAACCGTGTCAATCAACATCTTCGCACACACACCGCTCGTCGAGCGCCATAGGATCTCCCTTTAGTCTGTGTGCTACTGTCATAAAAAAAAATAGTTTATTATTTATTCACGGGGTTTTGCAATTATCCAAATTAATCATTTTATTTTATTTCCGACGAAATGTAATGTAGATTCTCGGTAATTTAGTAGTTTGATTTATTTGACCTTTCCGTAGCGGTTTCGCAGCGAGTGGAACATTTAACCATTGATTTCTATGTTGCTTTATCAAAGGCATCTATTGTCTACAGCAATAAGTTGTAATTCATGCTAAAACTGCTAATTTCATGAAGTTTATTCTATTACCGAAGTTAGGATTGATGCAATGGAGAACTATTGTTTTTATTTTTAATTTTAACAATTAACCTAACTTCTACTGATTCATGTGGGTAGTTGATTTCTACTATTAATTAGACACTAAACCGGGAATTTCGGTTGTTAATGGTTATGTGATGCAGTTTTGTTTATTTTTAGTTTCCGTCGCTGAGGGAGGCCATCAGATCGCGTTATTTAATGCAGATTATACATGTTTGCATATTTTCGTTGACCGTTGTTTACCTTATTGAACTTTATTCTTGAATTATTAAAATAAAGATAGAGGCACGCTATCTATTTGATATTAATATCGGAAGGTCGTTCGGACCATCTATTTGCCAAATTCGTTTAATACGATCTTTTTACTAACGTATATTTTAGTGTTTTTGTTCATTATGTGGTCCGTACTTGAACCTTTCTCTTGAGTTATTGAAATTAAGTAATACGCGTTTTGACGAAGAGTCTTTAGAGAAAATTATTTCAAAGGTTTGCACTTCCATTGTTAGTCAGTTAGAGAAGAAATTGTGTGATAAAATGGAGCAACTAGATGAGAAGTTAACCCTGTTTTGTGAGACACTTGACGGTCTTAGGGAGTCGGTAGCAGTTAATGTAAAAAAAAAATATTGAGAACCTAAACTATCGTATGGATTACCTAGAACAACAAGCTAAATCAAACTCAATTAGGATTTGTGGATTTGCCGAGTCAGACAGTGAAAAACTTAATGAAGAAATTCCAAAATTCATTACTAAGACACTCCAGGGAAAATGTTCAAAGGGCGACCTTAATTACTTTTTTAGGAAATCAGATGACCCTCAAGAGGGTAAACCAACAACTAATTGTCAATTTCATAAGCAACATTAAACGAAATGAAGTATTTTGG
>MU185462.1:25735-57193 GCA_016904865.1 Pissodes strobi | reverse complement strand
AAGGTATATATATGTACTGACGTTCTCTATTGGTGTTTCCCCAATAGCTATTTCTGGATTTTCGGGACCCATTGTCTTTGTTTTACTCAGATTAATTTTTAGACCTACTGCTCTTGATTTTGTTTCTAATTCTGTTAACATGTTCTTTAGGTCTTCCTTTTTATCTGAAAATAGGACTACGTCATCGGCAAATCTTAGGTGGTTTAGAACGCTCCACATATGTTAATTCTTTTGTCTGACCAATCTAGTTCTTTAAATACTTCCTCCAGAGCCAATGTAAACAGTTTCGGCGATATTGTGTCCCCCCTGTCTTATACCTCTGTTGAGCGGAAACTTTTTTGTGCTTTCGTGTACCTTCACAGATGAAGTCGCTTGTTTGTGTATATTTTTTATTAGGGATGTATATCTGTAGTCTATTCGTGCGTGATTTAATCCTTCTATTATGGCCCAGTGTTCGATAGAGTCGAACGCCTTTTCATAATCTACGAAGGCCATGTAGAGTTCAATGTTATATTCGACTGCTTTCTCTATAAGTATTCTTACCGTTAGTAGATGATCGCATGTACTATAGTCTTTGCGAAATGCCGCCTGTTCGACTGGTTGGTACTGATCCAGTTTCTTTGTTAATCTCTTTGTAATGATCTTTATAAATATTTAGTTTGTACAATTGCGACATTAGACTAATTGGGCGGTAGTTTTGTAGGAGTGGTGGATCTCCTTTTTTGAACAAAATGATAACTGATGCATTATTCCACGTTTCCGGTATTTTTCCTTTTTCTAGACATAGAACAGAATTTTCATTTTCGGTGTTATTATTTCTTCTGCCTCTTTTATCATCTCTGTTATTACATCATCCTCTCCCGGTGCTATTCCATATATGATTTCTTCGTTGCTTATTTCGGTTATATCTTCCGATCCTACGTTGATTATTCTCCTGTCTTCGTTATTTGTGTGTGTTCTCTGTATTTGGGAACTGTATAGTGTTTTGTAGAATTCTTCTATACCTCGAAGTATTTCGTCTCTGTCTCTTATTTCTCTGTCATTTTCCTTTATCATTATAATTTCGCGTTTTCCATTCTGCTTTCTGAGGCATTTCATATATTTGTTATTTTCAATTACCTCTTGTATTAACTTTTCATAATTTATTTCTAGATCGTTCCGTATCATCTTTCGCTCGTCCCTTCTGACTTTTCTATATTCTTCTGTGCCATATTTATCTTCTTGATATAGTCTTCTATCTTCTATTTTTTGTTTAGTTTCTTTTGTTAGCTTGTTCGAGTTCTGTTTTGTACTTCTAGCGATTTTGAGTGATGTTTCTGTTATAGAGGTTGTTATATGTTGGCAGTGACTAAGTTCGATAATTTATTGTCTGAGAAAGTATTTGAATTTTCCATCGTCTATCACAATGCTTATGAATTCTATCTTGTTTGTATTTACAAAACACCTGACGCTGACATGCATACATTCAGTCAAAGATTACTGAGCTTGCTTGAGTCCCTGCCTTTAAAAAGCAAACTAATTTTGTACGGCGACCTTAATGTTGAGTTGTCCAGTGTGTGTGCTGCTCAAGAATTTCTTCGGTCCATTTTCGACTCTTTTGGTATAATTATGCATATTAACTCACCAACTAGAATAACTAAAACTAGTTCTAGTACTATAGACTATGTCGCGTCATCTTTTGATGCAGAATTCGTTGACTGTGCTGTCTTTAACCCGGGTTTCTCTGATCATGAGACAGTATTAACAGAATTTTCGGTAAAATCCAAATGCAAAATTGCTTCGCGCAAATTACGCCTAATTTTTCGGACAAAAATTTTCTAAATTTCAAGCACCTATGTCTAACAACTGACTAGGTTGTCCTCTCTGATGATGTCGATACCGAATTTTTTAGATTTATAAAAACTTTATATACTCTGGCGTTCAAATCCTTTCCGCTTAGGCCTATCAAAGTTGAACAGCATAAACCCTGGTCAACTAAAGGCTTATGCACATCTGTAAAGAACATGCGTTCATTATCTCACCTAAAAAAATACTCAGACAGCATCTTCTCCCATGATTACGTGAAACTTTAAAGAAAAGTCTATCATAAGCCTCTCAAGCCCAATCCAACTTTACTCTTAACTTCAGGCTCTGGGGGTGGGACTGTCCCGTTGTTTACAAACGAACAAGTCCTATTTACTGAGTTACAGGAACGACAGAGAAGGGCAAATAATGTTATGCTTTTCAATGTTCCAGAGGGAAATGACGTAGTGGAGGCAAACAACATTCTCAGAATTTTGTCTGATCAACCTCCAAAAGTATTGGGATGTACCAGAATGGGTAGGCCAAATAAGAACAATAATCGAGCATTGAGAGTGACTCTGGAATCTCCTAATGCTGCACAAAACCTTATCAAGGCAGGCTATAAACTAAAAGGGAAAAATATTTTTGTGAACATGGATCTTACAGTTAATCAGAGGGAAATGGAAAAGAAGCTGTCGGCTGAGTTGAAGAACCGTAGGGACAAGGGTGAAAATGTGTTCATCAAATATAGGAATGGTATTCCTCAAATTGTGCAGAAAAAAAAACTAGTTTCTGGGCCTTGTTCTTCATTAATTGTTAGGAAAGGAGAAACAGAGGTATTTTACCAAAATGTTAGAGGCATTCGAACTAAACTTTCTTTATTGCGTGACAACATCATTGCAAATTGTTATCCTGTTGTTGTTCTTACGGAAACATGGCTGAGTGCGGATATATGTGATGCCGAGCTTGGGTTTTTTTATTATAATGTTTACCGATGTGATAGAGGGACAAGAACAAGTACAGCCAATAGGGGTGGTGGGGTATTGATTGCTGTTTTGAAATCAATTGGCAGTGCACTGATATCTGACCATGCAGATGTTGAACATGTTTTTATTAAAGTGGGATCTATGTCTAAATATTTAATTATAGGGACAGTGTACTTTCCACCAGCTTCACCAAGGGAAATGTATGAGAGCTTCAGCTCTAGTGTCGAGTCTGTTGTGGAGAAAGCTGGGATGCCGTTATGTATTTTGGGAGATTTTAATATGCCTAAGTGTCAGTGGACTTTAGAGGATTATTGCTCGGTTGCTTCTCTATCCCAGGATGCCCATCCCCATGAAGTTGGAGTTGCTCTGACTGTTGGTGATATGTGTGCCTTTCACAATCTGTTACAAGTAAACCAAATTCCCAACAGACTTGGACCAACACCGGACCTTGTGTTAGTTGACAGTGCTAACTCGTCAACTAGTCTTGCGGACGATCCGTTGGTACCTATGGACGACCATCATCCCCCCCTACTCATTCGGATAAATGGGTCAGATTGCCTTGGAAGCTCTAATGGACCATTTGGTGATGAGTTTTACTATGATTTTAAGGGTTTGAATGTTCCTCTCTTAGATTATTATTTGGGTCTGGTAGACTGGGACAGTTTATTACTGCCCCATTCGCCTGATCATATGACTGAAATTTTTTATAACATTATATACTTTATTATTGATATTACTGTTCCTAAAAAAAAAGTTTTTAAACATAAATTTCCTAAGTGGTTCACCCCTCAATTACAACAACTCATTATTGCTAAAAAACGGGCTCACTGGATTTTTAAGAATACTGGTAGGTACTTGGACTACTTAAATTTTTGCAGACTTCGAACTGAATGCAAGAATCTATCGAGACATTGTTATAGAGAATATGCGCCCTTGTCTGAGTCTTCCTTGCTGATTAGTGGAAACATCCGGCAGTTCTGGAAGTTTGTGAATTCTAGGCGTAGAGCTGAAAGCTTCCCTTCAGTTATGTTCTATGGTGGGTAATACTGTAATTTGGGTGTTGAACTTCCTGACCTTTTCGCTGAATATTTTAAGTCTGTATATGGTGGTGCCACTGGCCTGAATGGAACTAGGGAGATATCTCTTAGCCAGATTTCTCTTACTGAACTCAATATTTCGATTTCTGTAATATTTGACGAAATCATGAAGCTGAAAGCTTATAAGGGGCATGGTCCTGATGGAATTCTTCCAGCTTTCTTGCAGTATTGCAGTTTTATGATTTCGCGACCTCTGCATATTATTTTCAATACGTCTCTATCAACTGGTTTGTTTCCTGAATCTTGGAAGGTCAGCTACTTGATCCCTATATACAAATCTGGAAACAGGGAGGATATTACGAATTATAGGCCAGTATGTAATCTTAGCACCATTCCAAAACTGTTTGAAAAGATTGTCACTGCAACGTTGTCAGGCGTATTATCTCCCAGCCTCCCACTATCATGCAGGAGCAGTATGGGTTTCTTAATAGGAAGTCCACTGAACTTGATTTTCTGTCGGGGGTCTTGGATAATTCTGGTGAGGTTCATGCTATCTATACCGACTTAAGACCTTCGATAGGTTAAACCATGCTGTCCTGATTCAAAAATTGGAGGCCATTGGTGTTGGTGGCAGTGTGCTGCTATGGATTGAGAGCTACCTCAGGGACCGGACTCAGATTGTGAGGGTGCACAACTTCAAATCTAAAGAGATCACTGTGCCTTCAGGGGTTCCCCAAGAATTCCACTTGGGTCCTCTTTTATTTAATGTGTTCATTAACGGCATATCTAGGTGTTTTGTTCATTCCAAATTTCTGTGTTTTGCTGATGATCTTAAGTGCTTTGTGCCGATATCATCTGTCGAGGATTGCCTCAGACTGCAGGCTGACTTGGAGAGGCTTCAGCTGTGGTGCCAATGCAATATAATGGAATTGAATGCATCAAAAGGTCATTTTATCTGCTTTTCAAGGAAGAAAACCAATACGTTTTTTAGCTATATCACCAACAACTCTCCATTGACTGAAGTGCCATCTATTGTGGACCTGGGAGTTACAATTGACTCCTCACTATCATTTACAGAACATATTGATAAAACCATAACCAAGGCTCTTAAGATGGTGGGATTTGTGAAACGCTGTACTTCTGATTTTAATAATGCATCATCTCTGAGACAAATATTCTGTTCCCTGATTAGGCCTATCATTGAGTACTGTTCCTCTGTATGGAATACTGCCTATACTTCTCATATCCACAGAATTGAACAGATACAAGGAAAGTTTTTGCGCTACATGGCCTTCAAGTCAAATATTATGCCTCTAGATGGTTTCAGGTATAACTTTGAAATTCTTCATAAACACTTTTCTCTGCCCACCTTGAAGACTAGAAGGGATGAGGCTGACCTAAGATATTTTTTAGGATTATTAATTCATTGGTTGATTGTCCTTCCCTCTTGTCTTCCATAGGACTGGCTGTTCCATCAAGGCAAACACGAAATATTCAAACTTTTAACCAACCTTATAGACGTACTAATTTAGGTTTACAGTCTTTCATTTCAAGGGCCACTAAGTTGGCTAATTCACTGGGTGGTGACATTGATTTGTTTGGTATGTCCTACAGTTCTTTTGTGAGTTCTGTTAGGAATGTTCCTTGAAAGTATTTTCTAGACATGTGCAATTGAGGGTGAAATAGTGTTATTTATATGTCTGTGATTGTTTGTTATTTGTCTCGTTACTTATAAGTGATATGGTGTTCTTTTCTTTGTTATGATAATTATGAAGTCTGTATTTTTTAGATTTTAAAATGTTTGTTAATGTTCATATAGGTACTATGTCTAATGCATATATGCTTTTTAAAGTTTTATAATATTGTACATTAATGGGCAAGGCCGGTATATGGGTGAATAAATAAATAAATAAATAAGAATATAAAAGCTGCCAAGGGCATTTATTATAATGAGAAGCTGGCTAAATCCGGTAAAGTTGCTAAAGAACCATGATCCATTGTGAATGACTTAAGGAATAAGACTTCTTCGTCTAGCACAATCGCTAACTCACCTAAACAATTACTTTGTAAATGAGGCTAAAGATTTAATGGACACCATAACTCCTTCTCATGATCCACTTTCATATCTCTCTAAGGCTAATGTGAATTTACGCAGGTTTTTCTTTACGCCTGTAGCATTTGCTAAGCTTCGCAGTACAATTAAAAACAAATCCTCATCTGCCCGCCTCTCTCTGCAGCTGGCTGGCCAGTTTCCTTAAGAACCGATCCCTACACGTTGCAGTCGATGGACACATCTCGGACACATTCACCATCAACGTGGGCGTGCCTCAGGGCGCAATACTTTCACCAACTCTGTTCCTCATCCATATTAATGACCTGCTGATCGAAACGAATAATCCTGTTTACAGTTTTGCAGATGACAGTACCCTTGGCTCCCACTTTAGATCAGAAAAACCCTTACCAGCGACTGAGACTCATCACCGCAGACAGGAGCAGATTACAGCAATTAATCAAGACCTCGAGAAAGTTCAAACTTGGGGCGACCGAAATTTGGTCCAGTTCAATGCAGCAAAGACCCAAGCAGCAACGTTTACTAAGAGGGCCAATACAGCGGGCCCTGACATCATTATGGCAGGATCGACCAGTCCTTCATCCTCGTCAATCGGGCTGCTGGGTGTCTCGGTCAACAGCAATATGTCATGGCATGACCATGTTGCTAACATCGCAAAATCAGCCTCCCAGAAGCTTGGTGCGCTATTTCGCAACAAAAAACTCTATACACCGCAGCAGTTGCTCTTGCTGTACAAAGCGCAAATAAGACCGTGCTTAGAATATTGCTCACATATCTGGGGTGCCGCACCAAAGCATACCCTAAAGCTGCTGGATTCCATTCAGAAGAGGGCTGTGCGTCTCGTCGGCGATCCGGAGTTGACCCGGAATCTGGATAGTCTGGAACATCGCAGACATGTGGCCGAGATGTCTCTGTTTTACAGATACTTTCACGGCAGATGTTCCCAGGATTTGGCCCGCATAATCCCGCCCCTGGCAACTCCTGTCAGGCAGTCCCGACAGACGGCAGGAGCGCACCAGTTCGTCGTACAACTAGAAACACCTAGAACATCGCTTTACCAGAACTCCTTTGTCTGGCGCACTGCATCACTGTGGAACTCACTTCCAGGACATCTATTTCCCACTAATTACAACCTACAAATATTCAAGAAAAGTGTCAATCAACATCTTCGCACACACACCGCTCGTCGAGCGCCATAGGATCTACCTTTAGTGTGTGTGCCACTGCCATAAAAAAAAAACGACTTTTTTATTAATACTTAATTTTGAGCATCTTACACACTGGTTTCATGTTTGGTGTTCAGTGTTTAGTATATATTCTGATATTTAATACTTTATATAATATTTTAACCACGTACAATTTGCACAATTATTATATAAAGTTTTGTATAGTTAGATTTTTCTTTTTCTTTTCATTGTACGTTTCTATTTGTGTTTTCATATGTTTTGTACTCTAGCTCTAGCTTTGTCTACAAATTGTAAATTTTTTTGATAATGAAGCATCTTATTATTATTATTAGGTTATCAACTAGCTACTAAATGCTTATACTCATCTTTTTCTGTCGTTGTTATGGTTTGACATAACTAATAACATCAAAATCGGATCTAGAATAGTAGATACACACATTTCTTAAAATACAATCGATAATTTAAAATGTGTAAAACCATTATAGATCTTTATCATAAAACATCTTTAGCGTTTTCAACAAATCAAAAACATTTGATAATTTCCAGGAATACAAAGCTAACTGATATAGTTCAGATAACCCACCGTCATGACGTCAATTTGATGCTTCACTGGCTTGTTGTTTAGGTGGTTTATTTGCTTAGTGGTTACCGACCACGTCATTCGAATCTGGACCTGGATGCGGCACCTATTTTTAATTTGACCAGGGGTCACTATTTTTATTATTATCAATAAAAACAATTTTAAAATTCTTCCAAATAAATATGATTACAAAGTAATGGACACTTGCGGAGATAATTTATCAGAAATAGTCAGTATGAAGCTTCTATTCTAATCAATATTCAAATACTTCAAGAATTTTGATACACCTTTCCAAATGAGATGATTACAAAGTAGTGGACACTTGCGGAGATATAATTTATCAGAAATAGTCAGTATGAAGCTTCTATTATAATCAATATTCAAATACTTCAAGAATTTTGATATGCAGAAATGTTATCATTACGTGCTTAATAATTATAAACGGTATAATTACTTCTAGACGAGTCAGGTTGTGCGAATGGTGTGGTGTGATTTTTTTTACGGCGATGAAAAAAAGACGTGATGATTCCAAAATCCAGCAGAACGGATCTTTTTTTGATCCGATGGCAGTTACCTGGTCGGAAAAATACGATGACCAGCTAACGAAATTTTGGAATATTATGCCTGAAAGTGTAGCAAAAGTAATTGCGACTTTGGCAGTTTTTATGTTAGGAATATCAATAAATGGTAAGCTAATTCAAATTATATAAAAATGTACCAGAAAAATGCTGTTTCAAATTATGTCAAAAGTTCATAAGAGAATAAATATGAAATGAAAAATATTTAGAAAACCTTAAAGTTGAAACTTTAGTTTTATCCTGTTTTTTTGTTGTATGTTGATTTTCAATATTTTCAATATAAAAGCAAATTCGTATTGCCTGTAAAAACTTATACAACTCTTTTTTGGCAGCACTAATCATAAGGAAAGTCCCTATACCAAATAGCAAGTCAATAGGGCAATTCTTCAAACGTCATAGAAAAGGACAGGCGGACCGACAGATTTTTCTTTTGCTAAAATTACGTTTGGCGAACAGAACAGGACTTTCACTGCACACTATTGTTTTATTTATGCAATTATTGCGTTTAAAAGGGCGTACAAAACCTGATAAAAAATGTATCTATTTTTTTTTACATTTTACGAGGCTGACTAAAATGTCTGTATTTAATTGTTAAAGTATAGATTTTCACGGAGGAATAAAATTCTTATATAAAAGCAGTCACCTGACTAGAAACATTTTGTTTGAGGCTGCATGAGGTTACTATATTTTTGTTTTTGGGCAATTAGCTGATAATTATCAGGGGGAGAGACAATTGCTTCTGATTCCGCTCCCCATCCAAGGTGTTCTTAAGGCTTCTTCACATGCGGTGCCAGAAGTGCCTTCTAAAGTAGCCAATGACCCGTAAAAATAGAGAACGCAGGCTGAAATTATTTAATAATACAAAGATCTGATGCAAGAAACTTCTAGTATACAACCTTGACCTCGAGAGTATAATTAATTTTAAATAGAATTTTGCTAAAAATAATTTTGGCTAAACAACATATTGCAGAAAGGAATTAATTGATATATCCATATAAAAGATCAAATCGGTTATCAATAATATAAGTAACGGGTTTGCTTATATACTTATATGGACATCCATCGCCAAATGTATTTTGTTAGTATTATCATTGGTTTTGCTCTTAGATAACAATTTAATAATAATTTAGACTTCTATTGTCGAATCATTAGCTTTTAATTTACTTCTTAGTGGATTTATTTGCTGGAATTGCCTTTGTGCAAATAGACTTTATAAAAAAATATTTATGATTTATACAGGGATTTCTAATACATGATTATCCACATTTTCAAAAATACGACTTTTTAAGCAGTCAGATATTATCTTCGGGTTCATCTGAATCAATTACCCTGCTTGAATTCATCGCACTCTACCTTAGACGCCCCCCAAGGCAAGGCTCTCCCCACCATATCGAACATCAACACTACCATGTCAGAAGTCAAGTTTCATCACCGTGATATTCGTAAAATCCTTAAAGAACTAGATACGCAAAAGGCATCAGGTCCGGACGAAATACCTGCCATCGTGTTAAAGAAGTGCTCGAAGGAACTAACACCTGTTTTTTTCCAGGCTTTTTTCCCTGTCTTACGAAAAAGGGATTTATTTATCCATCTTCTTGGAAAGTCGCTCGAGTACAACCTGTCCCAAAAAAAAAACAAGAAAACCACGCCCTCAAACTATCGCCCAATTGCCTTGCTTCCAATAATCTCCAAAGTCATGGAACGTGTAGTCAATCAGTAACTAGTGAAGTACCTCGAGCACAACAGAATAATCAGCGATAAACTAATAAGACTTTCGCAGAGAGAGATCGACATGAGATATATTGGCCTATGTCACTCATATATGGAGTAGGGCAATTGAGAACTACGAAGAGTCTCCAGCGATTGCGTTACATATTTCGAAGGCATTCGACAGAGTTTGGCATAACGGACTGCTCAACAAACTGCCGTCCTTCGGACTGCCAGCCTCTCTCTGCAGCTGGCTTGGCGGTTTCCTTAAGAACCGATCTCTGCATGTTGCAGTTGATGGACACATCTCAGACACATTCACCATTAACGCGAGGGTGCCTCAGAACGCAATACTTTACCAACTCTGCTCCTCATCTATATTAATGACCTGCTGACCGAAACGAATAATCCTGTTTACAGTTTTGCAGATGACAGTAGCCTTGTCTCCCAATTTAGATTAGAAAAACCCTTACCAGCGACTGAGACATATCATCGCGAACAGGAGCAGATTACAGCAATTAATCAAGACCTGGAGAAAGTTCAAACTTGGGACGACTGAAATTTGGTCCAGTTCAATGCAGCAAAGACCCAAGCAGCCACGTTTACCAAGAGGGCCAATACGGCGGGCCCTGACATCATTATGGCAGGATCGACCATTCATTCATCTTTGTCAATCGGATTGCTGGGTGTCTCGGTCAACAGGCAGTATGTTCTGACATGACCACGTTGCTAACATTGCAAAATCACCCACCCAGCAGAAGCTAGGAACTAACACCTGTTTTTTTCCAGGCTTTTTTCCCTGTCTTACGAAAAAGGGATTTATTTATCCATCTTCTTGGAAAGTCGCTCGAGTACAACCTGTTCCAAAAAAAAACAAGAAAACCACGCCCTCAAACTATCGCCGAATTGCCTTGCTTCCAATAATCTCCAAAGTCATGGAACGTGTAGTCAATCAGTAACTAGTGAAGTACCTCGAGCACAACAGAATAATCAGCGATAAACTAATAAGACTTTCGCAGAGAGAGATCGACATGAGATATATTGGCCTATGTCACTCATATATGGAGTAGGGCAATTGAGAACTACGAACAACTGCAACATGCGTAGTTCAAACTTGGGACGACTGAAATTTGGTCCAGTTCAATGCAGCAAAGACCCAAGCAGCCACGTTTACCAAGAGGGCCAATACGGCGGGCCCTGACATCATTATGGCAGGATCGACCATTCATTATCTTTGTCAATCCGATTGCTGGGTGTCTCGGTCAACAGGCAGTATGTTCTGACATGACCACGTTGCTAACATTGCAAAATCACCCACCCAGCAGAAGCTTAGTGCGTTATTTCGCAACAATAGTATATTATTTTATATGGAGGAAAAGTGACACTTTTCATGGCGCGCTCGTGTTTAACAGCCGAAGTTAATAGAGAGCAAGCCCTGAAAAGTAGCTTTTCCTCGAAATAAAATATGCTGTTTTTTCTTCAAATGTCGACAAATTAATGCAAAAACATCTCTTTTTAATAGTAATAATAATAATTATTAAAGATAAGTGGGTTCGCAAGGCGGCTTAGACCGACGCGGTGTCGGTGAATAGGCACAGGTTGTTGCTATAGTAACGTAACATAAAGCTGTCAGTGGACACTGTCAACAATATTTATTTTTTTAAAATTGCGTCTCCGATTGCGTTTTAATTCCGTATTGATCAGCAATTATTGAGTAACTTCGATTAAATAATAACCAATTTGTTCCTAAATTAGTGATTTTTAGAAATGCAGTGCACAAATTGAGTGATAAATATAAATATTAGTTTAATAATTCTTGAGTTGTTGACGCTTGTTTTGTTGTTTGTTTGTATCTATGTTGCTATGGTAACACTTTTACCTCCGCCGGCGGAAAAGTGAAAAGTAAAGCTCCGGCGGAGGAAAAATGAAACTTCACGGCCGCCTACACAGTCGAGTTAAGACGGATTTAGTGCCGTTTGAAGAAAAAAAACTGTATACACCACAGCAGTTGCTCTTGCTCTACAAAACGCAAATAAGACCGTGCTTAGAATATTGCTCACACATCTGGGGTGCCGAACCAAAGCACACCCTAAAGCTGCTGGATTTCATTCAGAAGAGAGCTGTGCGTCTTGTCGACGACCCGGAATCTGGATAGTCTGGAACACCGCAGACATGTGGCCGAGATGTCCCTGTTTTACAGATACTTTCACGACAGATGTTCCCAGGATTTGGCCAGCCTCATCCCGCTCCTGGCAACGCCTGTCAGACAGTGACGACAGACGGTAAGAGCGCACCAGTTCGTCGTACAACTGGAAATACAAATACAAATACAAATAGTTTATTTCCATAGACATAAATATAAATATGCATCGGAATTGTCAAATACAAAAAAAAAACAAAATATCATTTAAAAAATCCCATATCTAAGTAAAATTATGTTCAAAAAACTCAGTCAAAGAATAAAAGGGAAGGTCAGCTAGTATGGTTTTTAAAGAGTTCTTAACACGTGAGTGGGTTTTTTCACCATTAATACGTTCTGGAAGATGATTAAATATTTTTAAAGATACAATCACCGGACCATCCTGCACCTGAGATAACCGAGTCATAGGAATAAAGAAGTTGTTAGCATTACGTGTATTATATAAGTTTACATCTCCAACCTTTTTATAGGTATCAGAATTTTTAAACACTTGACATACACATTGAAGGATATAAACATCTATCACTGTTGGGATTCTTTGTATTTTAAAGATCTGACAACAAGATTCTCTAAACGGAAGTCTAAGCATAGTTCGAATAATTCTCTTCTGACAGATTAACACCCTTTCTATACTGGAGGAGTTTCCCCATATATACAAGCCATAGGCTAAAGCAGAATGCACTGCTGCATAGTAAAAAGTTTTAAGAGTAAATCCATCTACGAAATCCCTCAGTTGCAGAATAGCATAGTTGCTCTGTGATAACTTTCTGCATACTGACTCAACCTGTTCATCCCAAGATAAATGTCTATCAACCATGATTCCCAAAAATTTAGCGGAATCCTGCTGAATAAGATGAGTTAAACCCTCTCTCAGCAATAAACTCCTATCTTGAATGGCACGAATAGGCAAAGACCATTACTCTGGCACCATCCTGCGATATCTTGTATACACTTGCTAGCCCGCAAATGAAGCTCTTGATAGTCATTTCCAGCAACAATAGCTGATGTATCGTCAGCAAAAAGAGACAAATAACAGTCATCAACCAGGAAAGGCATGTCATTTATAAACAGCAAAAAGAGTACTGGGCCAAGAACACTGCCCTGTGGAACCCCAGTTACTACTGACAACCAATCAGACATAGATATTCCATCTTCAACTTTAAGTCTGACAGCCTGTGTCCTATCCGACCAGTTTGTGTTAATCCATTCAAGAGCTGGGCCTCTTATTCCATAATGAAAGTTTGTTCAAAAGCAAGGTGTGGTTAATAGTATCGAACGCCCTAGTGAAATAAAAAAATATACCCACAGATTTCAATTTTAATTCAAAATTATTTAAAATTGTGGCATAGAAGGACATTATGGCATCCGATACGGAGTCCCGCGCGAAATCCAAACTGATGATACGACAATACATTAAATGCATCTAGAAAGTTGACAAGTCTTTTTTTATAAGCTTTTTCAAAAATCTTCGAAAACACAGACAGTAGGGCAACAGGCCTGCAATTCTCAAAAAGTGATATGTCACCTTTTTTGAGAAGAGGCACAATAATAGCAGATCTGAGTTCTTTTGAAAAGTAGCCAAATTGGAAGGATATATTTATGAGATGAGTTAACACAGAGAGAATTCCGGTGTAACACTCACGCAACAAATTACAGGGGATCTAATCTGCGCCACAAGACCTTTTCATTGATGCAGATTTAATAATTTCTAGAGTTTCATGCTGATTAAGAGGAAGTAAGAAAATTGATGGAAAACTGGTGCATGGCATCTCAATGGTAATTGGAACCTTAAAGTTCTCTGTGTGCATCGATACCGAGTCAATAAAAAATTTATTAAATGAATTTGCAACATTCTGGGGACCAGCGACTTCATGACCACCAACAGAAATTGACTCTGGAACCCTTTTCGATTTATGATGCGAGAAGTTTGAAGTTGACCTAATCACGTCCCATGAAGTTCGGGTTATATTGGTGGAAGATGATATTTTTTCAGAATTATACCTCCTCTTTGCAGCAGCAATATTCCTCCTGGGTGGTTCTTGAGTCTGGCTCTGTAAGAAATTAAGAGTTCAACACAATTACCACATCTGATTTGGGAAAGAAGAAGCCGTGACTGTTCACCCTCATTAACAATTGCGGGAGTCACCCATAAATTTGGCTTTTTTTGACTATTTTTGCGCTTAGTTATATAGGGAAAACTCATGTTGAACAAACTCTGGAAAGTGGAAAGTATCAAAAAAATACGTAAATTTATCTTCAAAATCAAGAATCTCCAGAGCAGAAAACCAATCTTCCTTGGACAGTAAAAAGTTCAAGTAATTGATATTTTCAATAGAAAATGATCTTGAGAACACAGATGAGCATACCGCAGAACTCCTTTTTAGTTGAATATTCAGGTCAACACCAAGAATCTGTGCTCTATGATCTGAAAAAGTTACATCCAAGGTTTCTGTGCTTGAGAGAGAAGCATTAGTAAACACATTATCAATCAAGGTGCAGGAGGAGCCCTGAATTCTAGAGTATTCAAAGAATCCTTGCTCCAGACCATACGCGTTAAAAGCATTAAGAGTGTACCTTGCCTCTTTACATTCACATTTAAAATCATAATTAAAATCACCACAGAAAAACATTAAATAATTAGGTTTACATAAATACTTCAACAATTTTTCAATACAAACATTAAAAGTTAAAAAATCGCAATTTGGAGGACGATACAGGCAACAAGCTAAAATATTTACATTGTTTTTAGTTTTTACTAATGCCGCAGTACATTCGAAGTGATTTGGTAGGGACAAGTTTTTATTTTCATAACTTTTTTAACTACTACCAAAGTCAGTTCTTATGAAAACAGCAACCCCACCAGCATACGCATCTCTGCAAAAGTATGATGCTATATTGTAGTTATTAAGTCTTAAGTCTAAAATAGTTCACTTCATCATCTGTCAGCCATGTTTCTGAGATACACAGTATTTCCGGAAAGCTCTTAGATTGCAAAAAAAGTTCCATCTCTGCAGACTTAAGTCGGATGCTCCTAGCATTTAAGTTGACAATCCTTACGTCCTCCATGCGTCTAATTGCGTCTTCCTCCCCGCGGAAAATATTTTCTGGAGTTGTAGGCATTAATTCCGGATCTTTGGTTATGGGCTCGAAAAAAGGTAATTTTTTTCACAGCTATACCTTGTTGCCAGTTTTGGGGCTGCAGCAATGATTCCTCCAGATCTTTAGGAGCCATAACTTTAAATGTCTTGTATTCGCCGGACTTAACCTCAAAAGCTTCCACGTTAAACCTAATGTTCTGTCCAAAGTTAGTTTTTAGATACTCCATGAGGTCGGCCTGGTTAGTATCAAGTGAAACTCTTGACACAGAAATCGTAGTCAGTGGTGCGGATGCCATTAGACGACTGGGAACATTGTCAGATTGTTTTTCTCCGATAATAGAATTTCTGTTTTTCTGTTTGTGAGTCTTGACAGCAGTATTGCTTGCGTTTCCATTATTATCATGAACCAGATTGATATATTTATCCATCAGTGTTTGTTGCGTGGCTACTTGCATTACAGCATGATTGACCTTTTGTGCAGTTACGGACTCCTTATGCAAGTTCTTTTTTGCGATGTTCTAGGAAACACCTCTAGAACATCGCTTTACAAGAACTCCTTTGGCTGGCGCACTGCATCACTGTGGAACTCACTTCCAGGACATCTGTTTCCCCCTAATTACAACCTACAACTATTCATGAACCCTGTCAATCAACATCTTAGCACACACATCGCTCGTCGAGCGCCATAGGATCTCCCTTTAGTGTAAAAAAAATATATTTTTTATTTGTGACAGGAATCCCCTTAATTAAATCAAGAGCTATATTGTTGAGAAATAGTCATTAAAAGTGTTGGGTGTGATCTGCTATATAGTCTAAGGGTGTGATAGTAGGATCTAAAGAAGATTTTGGTAGCCTGTGATGTAAATTTATGATATTCCAGATTGTGTTACAGCGCTGTCTGTAACTTGCCCTAATTTTATCCGTATTTGTTTTTTATATTCTACCCTAAATTCTTTATGTATTTGAGAGATACCTGGACCCCATAATGACTTTTAAGTTCTTCTAAATATTTTAATTGCTCCCTCATTGCTTTAAGACTTTAAGCCCGTTAGTAAACCAGGTCACTCTCTGAGGTTGATCAGATCTTCCCCTATAAGTTTTTTTCCGAGAAAGACTCTAGATAGTAGATAGTTTATTTCTAGAAGTCGCATAAAGTTGTTAAATTTATCATCCACGCTCACATTCACTTCATTTGTTATAACCTGACAATCTGACTCCCGTGGTCAAAGAAATGTAATTTGTGTACAGTACTGTACAGCAGCAGAGTACAGCTCCATTTCTAAATTCAGGACGACATTATCAATACAGTTTATTCCTCTTCTTGGTTCATGTATTGTTCTAGTTAAGTTAAAACTATCCATGATATCCAAAATTTTAATTGCATTATTTTCAGTACTATTGGAAAAGTTAGCATTAAAATCCCGCTAGGTACCCATCTGAGTTAAAATACCTTCCATAGATGCCAAAAAGGTGTAAAAATTTCCCTGTGTGACTGTGGAGCGATCAATGAATAAAGAATAGGTCTTTATTCTTTGGGAGCGATACACAGTTAGTATGTTTACATTAAAATCGCTTAAAGATATGGCACAAAAATCTATACATTTCTCTATATTTAAATTTAGGTTTATAACAGTGAAATCTTTGTTTACCCTAACAAATATAGCAGTACCTCGTACCTCCAGAGACAAGGGCTGAAAAGTTGAGAGCCAATGCTCCGTCAGGCATATGACATCAATGTGCTTGTCCACGATGTATGCTTCCAGTTCTCCCGTTTTGTTTCGGAGTGATCGGATATGTGCATGCATATTTAAGGAGAGCTTTTTCTGTGTGCTGCTTGCGTCATCTTCCGGGTGATTTTTTAGTTTGTCGCTCTTAAGCGGCGCTGGAGATTCCGAAAATAATTTATGATTATTCCTGTGGGCCACACTGCCGAGTCCATGTATTTTTCTTGGTCATTTTCGGTTACAGATAGTTTGAAAGAAGCACTTTATCGTTTTTGGTTAGGATTTTTTCACACCTGCATTCTTTACCCCGAGCTTTACCCATATGACTTTAATAAATATCGCAAAATTTACCGAGACACAATAAAGCTTGCTCGAAACATACTATTCCAGTAGAATAGACCAATCCACTATTAAATCCAGGAAGTCTTGGAGAATGACATACATGGTCGACGTGGAAACGCTCTTGTCCCTGACACATTGACAGCTGAGTCGCTCTTCGCTCAACAGTTTTTATCAGGGTATATCTTTGACTTTGACTCTCTCCGAAAGCTTATTGCCGCTATCTGATGCCGATTCGGGATTATACTTAAGCAAGGTTCAGGTAACTGAAACATTTTTCCTTAGGGCAACAGACCAAACTGAAAAACAAAAGAATTCTTCTGGGTGGCACGGACTGTCATTGAGCGTGTTCATGGCGATGCCACTGTCAACTCCTTCCGCTCTGGCTGAGGAGATAAATGTTTCCTTTTCTTCGAGTTTTTTTCCACACTCGCTCAAGTACTCCTTGATTGTCTCATTGTTCAAGGGAGGGGACTATGATAGTCCTTCAAACTTTAAACCTATAGCTCTGCTCCCCACTCTTGGCAAATTGGCGGAGAGCTGGAGAGATTGATAATAACTCAAATAATGGACTTTCTAAAAAAATTCTAAATATTCAACAAATTTGCTTCCAGGCTGGAGTGGGAACCAGTGATGCTGTATTTAATTTCCTATATGCAATTGAATTCCGGAGAGTGCGCAGCGGCAGTTTTCTGTGACTTATGGCCTTTGATTGTGTGAGTCACAGAATACTGCTGCAGAACCTTGAAATCCACTATTTCAGAGGAGTTACACTTAACTGGTTCCGCTCATACCTGTCGGGTAGAACACAAAGAGTGCTTTTTGGGAACGCCGAGTCTAGTCGACTACAAATTGATATGGGTGTGCACCAGGGTTCAATGCTTGGACCAATCTTGTTCCTTGTTTACGTCAACGATCTTCCCCAAATCATAATAAAGGGCAAATTTACTCTCTTTGCGGATGATACGACAGTACTTTGGCATGACTCATATCCTAATTGGCTAATTGATGAAGACTTAATTCTGGTGAAGTCATGGTGCGAGTCTAACAGGTTGACATTTAATGTTTCTAAGACCAATATTTTGACTTTCAAATGTAATCTGGAGGCTATTACTCTGCAAAACAAAATAACCAGTCCATCTGACACTAGCAAGTTTTTGGGTTTGACAATTGACAAACTAAAATTTAAACTCCATGTCTCTTCTTTAATAAACTAACTGCTTTGCTATTAGAGTAATTACAAATTCACTTGGATTTAGCGTGGTTAAAAATGCCTATCATGCCCTCATTGAGTCCCATCTTAGGTATGGCGTAATGATTTGGGGAGATAATTGCCATCTTCATCTATAAATATTTTTGTACTAATTTGGCCATGTGACAAGGATCGAAGAAGTATTTGTTTAAACTCCTAGATCTATTACTATAGATTTTGTTTGAATATTAAGAAATTGAAAAGAATATCCCAAAAAGCTACCCAAACTTTTATTTGACAGACCACCATCACATGTTATGGTTAAGGAAACAATTCTTGCTTCTGTGTTTTCCCCTAGGGTGATACATTGTTCTACGATACAATGCTTTTGATTCTCATTTAGGCCATTTGCTATAAAATAGCTTGGAACCACCCTTAATTGACAGTATTAATAAAACAAATGCTTCTCTGACTAATTCATTATTAACATTGGTTCCACAATTTACATACCCATAGAAAGCTTTTTCATCTTACTCCAAATGTTTTGGAATGGAAACTTCATCAACTACCAAACAACAAATACAAGCTTTCTCTGAACGTGTAACTTGCTTTCTTAAAGCTTCAGCCGTGAATCCTGGGACTGCATTAATATTTTGCAGCAATTTCCCTATCAGACTGTTATGTGGCAGGCAAGTGTGAACTACATTTCGAACATAATTATATGCCTTTGGAGAGAAAACGTTTAGGCTGATAGTATACGTAACTCTGGTGACTATTTTTTGCAATATTTCCGTATGTTCAAAGGATTATTGAGGCACTGCTTGTTCACTGACATGTATATTTTTGCTCCCCAAATTTTTTAAGCAAAATAACTTTCTTCTTGTACATTTTTAGAGATTATCCAAGGATTCGAAATTACCTAGTTTCTCTTTGCTTTTGGAAACTTCTAGACAGTTTTTCCTTCAAAGTTTTCTCTTGGTCTAGATGTCAATGGACCTGGTTCTAGAGTAATTGATTTTACTCTTTCCCTTACCTAGAAAACATATAGCAATTTTACTACAATACAATTAAACCTTTATTATTGTATTAGGTACATACCAATTTTGTCAACACATGAAACAAAATCCTGAATGAGTGTCCTAAAGTGTATTGAACACAGCCTGGTCTGCAGTCGGTTCTCAATTCTGAACTTTCATATTTATGATCCATATTCTGTGCCTTTCCAGATTTTTTGGAAAGCTGAAACATTATGGCAGTGTTAGCTATATTGGCAACAAAAACTATTGCATAGTGCTTGTTTTCTTCAAATATCTGTGTGAAATAAAATGTTTTTATGTAAAAATATTATTTATTTATAATTAAAACACAATATTTTGGAGCAAATAGAAATTTTATTTACTGAAACAAACTTCTTTGTAGGCTATTTATACATCAATATCAGTTTAAAACATGAAAAAACGTTCTAGAAAACTAATAAAATAGGGTAGTCTGTTGTAAATAATTTGTTTGGACGAAATGTATATATACGCCCAGAGCCATTTTGACTACAACATATTTATACGTCTGGAGCAGTTAAAAGGTTAATAGAACACACTATCATTACTGTTAACGCTTCTAGAACCTAACACGCCCTTTGTAGGCTTCTTTGTTGCCATTATGGGCGAACACATGGCTATCATTCAGTGACCGTTGTTTCTTTTCTCCCCGAGGAAGAATTCAGATGTCCTAGCCAGAAGAAATTTCCATTCACGCCGGGGGAACCGGATGTTCCCATTTCTTTGGGTACCAGCAGAAATACAGCTCACAGCTACTGCTTTACATGCTTGGCACCTTGAAGGGTCAAAAAATATAGTGTCACTGATCCAACATTCCTTGCAGTATATAGGGGGTGAAATGAATTGGTCAGACGTGCTTAGTTGGTCGGTCCGAAACATTTCAAACCAAGTTTCTGGATGAATGTCATCCAGTGAAGTCCACACAGAGCATAGCAGCAGCAGAACCTAAAAATGTTTTTACCGGTCACGTAATCGAGATAAAAACTACGTTTTACTTTCAAATTATTGATTTATCCCCTTATCAGAAACTATAATTATTGATTTTTAATATTATGCCCCTGTCAAAATAGAAAATCCCGACTTAAAAAAGCCCCTTTTAAACGCGAAATAACGAATGAAATTTGATGATTTACAATGTATAAAGCTGTAAACAGAATGAAAACAAGATTTTTAATTATAACTAAAATAGTTCTGCCCAGATATCGCCAATACCCGCTTAGAGCTGTTGTTGATTTGAACCATCATTTTATACACACACAAACCTTTTTTACCTGTGAAACGAATTTCCGGGTTCTTTTAACTAGCTGCTACTTTCACATCCATAAAACCAACAATTTGCCATGCTGATGTATATATTGTTTATAATCCATTCTCACTTTTAACTCAAAAATAACGAAAAAACTATAAATTGAATAAATTCCATCAGCTTTGTTTGGATCCTAGAATAAAATGACAATGACAATATAATAATGACATTGACAGTAATGGTGGACGCGGATAATTTTCATATATTTAATACCACGGTGCCGTGTTTAATACTACCAGTAGTATTAAATATATGATAATTTTAGCCTCACGTAGCCCCTAGAATACGCTGTTGCCAAACCAGAGCATTTTTCGCATGGCCCTCCACTCGCTCACGGCCACCTCATCGCCAAGACATGGCGCGAATGCAAGCAACTATAATAAGTTTGGCAACACCGTATTCCTGAGGCTAGATGATGACACGTTTTACGTCAACGCCACCAGTGTAGGTGGCGTTGTTTACGTACGCCGAATTGTTGACCTTCGGACCGGCGCATTTGGCAGCAGCCCAGTGTTGTCGTTTTAATATTTAACTTCACGCATAGACCTCCGCTCGCTCCAGAGGCGCAATCAAACAAAATCAACCCAAGCACCACCCTCTGAACTAGAAGGGGGCGCGCTGACCCAAGGCAATAATCAAAATAAAGAAAAAGAACTTTGAAAAATATGTGAATTGACACGTACGCATGCGTGAAGGCTTAAAATTTGCGTACCTAGACGCTAATTATAAAAATGGCCGCAAACATTTCTCCTTCTTTGGTCTTCAAGAACCGCTATATGTAATGCGGCTTTGACCGGTTGGCGTTCAGCCAGCTCCAACTTATGTAAATTTTTGACCTCATTTAACATGCCCTGAACGCAGCCGCGCACATTATTTTATTTTATTATTATTATCAATGATCCAAGGGACAGACATAATATTTATATGAACATTAATTTATATACCTCTTAAAATACAATTCTAGGAATTGCTCCAGAAAAACTTTCTGGATTGGATTTCATCCGTTATTTTTTTTTAGGTGACTGGATTATTGTTTGGATTCATCTAGCTAGACAATTTGGATACTATCAAAGCGTCAACGCATCAACTAGTATTTCAACTCGATGGAGTGACATATCTTTAGAATCTCTTAAATTAAGTAACTTGTGGAGTTTTTGGTGGCCGTCATGCATTATATCCTATGGAATGTACTTTATCATCGGAGGATTTATACATGTATGAAAAGTAAACAATTATATTATTTTTTTATAATTTTAAATTGCAAAGGGACTATCATTATCATGGTAATAACGCGACGAGAAAAGACAGTTTTATTAGGTATATGTTTAACCATCTGCCATTTAGAAATCTAACTCCGCGTAAAAACGTAATATAGTCGGGGAGTTGGTGACCCTTTTCATTATCGTATTTTTTTAAAACATGAAACTCATCAACATTTAAAAAATATAATTTTAGTTTGCGCACCCTGTATAATGAACATTTTCATTTTATTCAGTATAAGTTTTTGGTAAAATGTAACATTGAAAGTTAAGCGGTTGGGGATTTTACGCCCTCGTCCAGCTACGCCACTGATACTTTTCAAGTATATGGCAAATACTGTCATTGTATAAGGTTATACAATAATACTGTAATTGAGAGTAAAGCTGGGGGGATAGCTATGCTATAACAATAGTCCTACGTGATCGCAGTCCATGCTTTCTAATATTATAATAAACACAAGTTTCGGTTATCTTATAATGAGATTTTAATAATTTAATAATCTTAAAATTTGAGATTTGATTGACTCATACCTATCGATGTCTAGTATTGAAGTACTATGGAGTAAATGACTTCATAGTACAATAGGTTTGAATTAATTTATTATATTCCATATTTTATCGACTTTTTTTACACTATTTTTAACCATTGATCAATTTTTGTAACAAAAGTCAACAAAATAATGGGGTCCGGACGACTTTAGGGTTATATTTTTTTTTTTATTAGAAAGACCACATTTGAAATAGTACATTTAATTAAAAAAAATGCGGAAAATGCATTATTTAAGCAAAAAAAAATAATTCCCATAAAAATCATCATTTTTAGCAACTCTAAGCATCGAAAATCGATGGTTTATGTCAAAATGGCGAAATATTAATGCAACGTTGCCGGATTAAGTAACATTTTAATAACTATTCGGAAATGCCTTTTTGAACTGCGGATCAGTTTGGGTGGTCATACATCACATCTGAAATGCTCTCCGCTCGCTTCGGAAAGAAAACCAACGAAAACTAACCCAAAGTAAAATGTTAAGTATTATACATAAAAACTATTTCGAATATTAACTAAAGCAACGTCGCAGAATTCACGCGCAGGCGCTAGTAACCTAACGTGTAACGTGGTACGTGACAAATAAACTAGTGTTGTAAATACTCGGATGATTTAGATACTCGGTTACTCGGATTCGAATTAAAGTAATACTCGGATTAATCCTCGAATTCGTTTGGAGTAGTTCAGCACTCAGTCTGTCGTCTGACCTCTGTCGGCCAGTGTTGCCATTTAGGGCAACATGTCGCTAAAATGACGACATTTTGACATAATTAAGTGACGATTTATCAAAAAAATTAAATATTTGGCGACTTTTTCATATTAGCAAATTTTTAATTATCAAAACGAGAAATGAAACGAATTCGTCACTCATATCAGTATAATATCATTAATATATACAATATATTTAAACTAATGACATCACAATCATTCCTGTCCTGTCTTTTATCTGAACGCACCACGTTGTGCTTTGGATTGTCAAATTTCGGGGCTTCCCTGAAGCTCGGCTCATGAACGTTTCCACGCAACCGCAACCCAACCTGTTATATTACATTATTCAATATTCATTTGCATTATCGCATTGTATCTGCAAATTGAAAATCCATAATTTATTATTTTTATTTTTTATTACGTGCTACACCTCTGTGTCAGTTACTGATTACACTAAAATGTTACGAAATTACGAAAATAGTTTAATTTTTATTTATTTATTTATTTTAATATTAATAAAGTGGAGTAATAAAGTTTGTTTGGTTTATTCTTGAAAAAACTCATAAAAATTACTAAATATTGACAGCTTACTGCCCTGAATATTTGGAAGATGTGACGACAAAATGATAACTTTATACCAGTCGGTGGCGACTTTTTACTTTGGTACTCTGGCAACACTGCAACAAGTTCAATTAATTATTACCAGAAAAATGGAAACACAAGCTAACGATCAGAAGACACTGACAAATACTTATGCAGAAAAATCAGCACCTGGACCCGTACCCCAAACTCAAACTACTTCAATAATGTCTCTCTGGTCACATTTGGATGAAAAGGTTGCAGAGGTCACGACAAAAACTACTCCAGCGACATCATAATATAGCATCTGTTTTATTTTTAATTCATATATACTCATATTAGCACTCCTATTTAAAAACCAATAATACTACAATTCAAATTATTAAGATCAAAATCTATATTGCAAAATTAAAAAATGGACCCATCTCTCAATTCATTTTTTGTTCACTTGCAAATCTTGCAATATTCCCCAAATCCGCATTAATAGTTTCAAGTTCTCTTTCTTTCCACAGACTCACAGAAAGAATTTTTTTTCATATATTATCTATGCAGAAAGAACATATTCTGTTTTTGTAAACCGCAGCGCGGCTAGTAGGATTAATATTCGGTATCGATCATTTTATCATGTATGAATCATGATACAAAGAATACATTGTATCATGTGTATGAATGAATGAATAAACGAATACGAATGAACAGGAGCGATGCGAACGACGCGACTGGATGACACTGGGCCGGAGAGTCGAGGAATCAAATCCGCCGAATGCGAATCGTTCGGAAGTCGTATAACAACTGAACGCTTTTAAAAATCATTCGATTTCGAATTCATATTGTACCGTAGTAAAATACTCGGATTAATCCGAGGATTTCAATACTCGGATTCAACGAGTAATTTAATTCGAATTCTTACATCACTAAAATAAACCAGCAAGATGGATGTCTGAGAATTTCATAAATAAATGGATTTTCTTAATTTTTTAGCTTACAAATGTGATTTAATAAATATTGCTGCCTTAATTAGGTTAATGCACGCCTATAGAAGGTAAAAAGTGTTAAAATATTACGTTTTTATTGAATCTTTATGGAAAAAGTGACAAAATTACCGTCCGGTTCATTAAAAACATTACATTTTAACACTCTCTTACCTTCTATAGGCGTGCGTTAACCTAATTAAAGCAGCAATATTTATTAAAACACATTTGTAAGCAAGAAAATTCATTTATTTGCCACATTCCCAGACAGCCATATTGTTGATCCGTTTTGACACATACCACACGTGCATGCCACTCCCAGTGTTGCATTTAAAGAATAAGACGCAACATTTTGAGTGTGCCACGAAGTCGTTAAAATTGCAAAATTAATATAATTTTTTGTATGAGCTACATTCCAGGTTTAAAGACAAGAAAAAAAAACAGAACAGCCTTTAAAAAGCAAAATGTTTACTGCATTCGATTTGCAATGAAAACATAGTTCTCAAAAACAGTATAGTTCTGGTTAAATCAGAATAGGTGGTAAAGTTAATGTAAACGTAAACATTGTGATGCGCGCGCAAGCCCAGGACACGTCAGGCGGGAGGACTCGTATAGATGATTAAGACTAAAATATCTGCGCTCCGTACACAGCACCGCATGGAAAGGATGGAGGGAACTATAAAGCCATCTATGGATGTTAATGTCATCCAAAATAAAAAAGGCATATTAGATGCCAAACAAAAAATACGGCTAATGCATTTTTATTAAATACACTTTATTTTGCGAAATTAGAAATGGAGAAATTCCGCTACAAACTAAGGAATGCCGTCACGCCGCTGTGAGAGCTAAATTCCTCCACGATTAACGAAATTCGGTTAAGTCTGGCAATCTATGGCGCCTGCGCGTGAGTGAATATTGCGGGCACTGCAGATGTGCAGCATTGGCAGATATTTACTAAAATGTTACTTATTATGCATAATAATTAATATTTCTTAAAGTTGACAGAAACCATCGAGTTTCGATGCTTAGAGTTGCTAAAAATGATGATTTTTATGATTTTTTGCTAAATAATGCATTCTCCCGTATTTGTTTTTAATGGACTATTTCAAAGGTGGTAATTCTAATAATAATAATAATAATAATAATATTAATAATAATAATAATAATAATAATAAATCCTCGGGGCTCACATCTCTTGTGAATACGGGCATGGTAAACCCGAGGTACCCTAGTTGGATTCCCGCTTTACTTCAACTTGCCTTGGGCGGGATCCCTTCTCTTTCATCTTTCCTATTCGGTCACCCTTGATCAACTCTTGTTTTTTCCGACCCTGACGCTATTAGAGCATTCGAGGGCTAGGGGTCATTCCTTTTCTTCTCTTTTCTCAAACATGTCCCAACCCCTTTATTTCTACCCATTTACTCCCCAATCCTGAGATATCTATAGTATATCCCTCCTTCCCTCTATCAAGAACACGCAAGGAAGTCTACGGACTTAGGGTGTGACAAACCCTCGGACCTTAGTCGCACCGTTGTTGGGGTTAGCTCCCCCATTAATGTGATATGTTGCTCCTGTAAATACAAAGGATAATCAATGCGGCGCGGGGCTGCGGACTGGCCCCGTTCGGAACCGTCGTAATGATCAGTCTGACTTGGATGGCAGTGAAGCGAGTGGCACTGCTCCAAGGATTGGCTCCACTCAAACCCATGAACCGGAACCTCAGCCAGTTGGAAATGTTTCAACACAATAAGTGTTGACCAACAAAGCTGGCCTCCCCCGGCAGCGCATGAAATGGACTGAAGACATTAATATCGATCTCATGCGTTGCTATCTCCAAGTAACAAATAACGAAACCAACACTACTGGATACAGGATGTCCCTCCATAGAGAGTTCATTGGATGTCGACCAGAACTGGCGCACCTATCAGAGCAAAGGTTAGCAGATCAAATTCGTGTCATCAGAAGAAATAACAGACTTCCATCAGATGTGTTTTAACAACTACGAACCGAAGTTGACAATATGCTCGAAAACCACCCACAAGATCAACAAGTACGGGTTCCTCCGGAACCCGCACCAGAAGGCAACCTCCCTCATCCTAACTTTCCACCACCTCCAGATGCTCTAGAAAACCTGGTAGATGAGGGTACCTCTGGTCTTAAGGAAGAGATTCGCTCAGCTTTCCTCACAGCACTGGCGGAATTTGAAGAAACAGACCCCACTACGCGATACACACTACCAAAATTAAATAGCTCGAGAAAATTAGTAATTATGGTCTATATCCTGGATTCTGAAATCTTACCGTGGTACTTTCAGGAGCACAACTCATTTGTAGATGTTAATTTGGGCGTCTATAGTGCCGCCCTCTCCACCGTCCGAATCCTTGGTGTCAAGGTTAGGAGACACGATGAAATAAGAAGACAAAAACTTGATCCACCATGGCGTCGGAGGCTTACTAAGAAAATTTCTGACCTGCGAAAAGATGTGGCCCGACTGCAACAATACAGAAATGGAAACCGAGCAAGAAAACTCGTGCAATAAGTAAGCTGCATCCTGCGAAGAACGCAGACTCACGCTAAGTTCAACCCTAGCAATGTAACTATCGAGCTAGTACTTGACACACAAACTCAAAAACTGAAAGCATCGGCACAACGTCTACGGCGGTACAATGAATCGAATCTGAGGAAACAGCACAACAACTTATTTTCACGAAACCAAAAACAATTTTACACTGCAAAACGAACCTACACGAAAGACTGATAATGGCTTACCCTCAAAAAAGGATGTTGTATTCTTTTGGAATGGCATTTGGTCTACCCCAGTCGAACATAAAGCCGATAGTCACTGGATTGTCCAAGAACAACGGGACTCCAATGACATCACCCAGATGTCACTTGATGAAATAAAGCCAGAGACCGTAACTACCGTGATCAAGAATTCACTGAACTGGAAAGCCCCTGGGATAGACCGAATTCATAACTTTTGGTATAAGAAGTTTACAAGCTCTCACCAGTACCTTGCCAACCACTTCACCTCCTTCCTCAGTGATCCATGCAATGTCCCGCAGTTTATGACTCGAGGGATCACCTACCTGCTGCCCAAGGATGAGAACACGCAAGACCCGGCTAAATACAGGCCAATCACCTGCCTGCCTACCATCTATAAGATTTTCACGGCCTGCCTGATGAGATTTACAATAATTGTGAGAACAATAATGTACTCGCCGAGGAGCAGAAAGGCTGTATTAAGGGCTCCCAAGGTTGCAAGGAGCAACTCCTCATCGACGCTATGATTTTGGGACAGGCAAGGAGTAAGCGGAGAAACCTGTCTATGGCTTATATTGACTACCACAAAGCCTTTGATTCCGTTCCTCACTCATGGCTAATCCATATTTTAAGGCTGTACAAAATAGAGCCGAAAGTAGTGTCCCTCCTGGAAACCCTTATGGGCTCCTGGAGTACAACTCTGCATCTCATAAATAAGAATGAAAGTATCACATCTGATCCCATCAACATCCGCCGCGGGATTTTCCAAGGTGATTCCCTTGGCCCACTATTATTCTGTCTAGCGCTGAATCCACTTTCCAACATGTTGAATAAGAGTGGATATGGCTACAACATCAAAAATGCGGAACAGGAGCATAAGATCACACATCTCCTATATATGGACAATATTAAGCTGTACGCTTCGTCATCCACTGAGCTTAAAGGCTTACTCCGAAGTACTGAAGAATTCTCCAGGGATATCTGTATGTCGTTTGGATTAGATAAGTGTAAGACTCTCAGTGTAAAAAAGGCGTTCAGCATGCAATGGGCTTTGAGCTTAGGGATGGAACTGCTATCGGTCCAATGAAAGAGGAGGAAACGTATAAGTATTTGGGAGTGCAATAATCCCTAAATATTGAGCATAAACGAACAAAGTACCAAACGACTAAGAAATTCACAGATCGAGTCAAAAAGATCCTGAAAACCAAACTGTCTCGAAAGAATATGTGCAACGCCATCAACACCTGGGCTATCCCTACGCTAACATATACGTTCGGAGCAATAAAATGGACCAAGACAGATTTAGAAGACCTGGAGAGGAAAATTCGGACAATACTAACTAAGTCCCGAGCACATCACCCGAAAGCAGCCATCGAGCGTGTTACACTTCCAAGATATGAAGGTGGACAAGGTATCATCAACCTCAAACGACTCCACAGTAAGCAGATCATCAACCTCAGAAGGTACTTTAATCAGAAACAGGATACATCCCCACTTCATAGAGCTATCTCTCATTCTGATAATAATTATACGCCTCTTGACCTACAACGTAATGGACCCTTAGTTGTTCATCACACTGCTGAGCCTACGGACGAGGATCTCAAATACTCCTGGAAACACAAGGAGGTGCTCCACGGAAGATATCCTCATGACTTGAGCCAAGAACATGTTGACAAAGAAGCGTAAAACAACTGGTTCAGTCGTGGGGAGTTGTTTTCCGAGACGGAGGGCTTCATTATTGCGATCCAGGATCAGGTGGTCGCAACAAAAAACTACCTCAAGTTTATCGTCAAGGATCCAGGCACACGAAACGACACTTCAGGAAATGCGCCAGCGCATCCGAGACTATCCAGCATATAACATCGGGTTGTCGGATGATGTCAGCCACTGATTACACCCATAGGCACAACCAGGTAGCAAAGATCGTACATCTCAAGCTAGCTCTTCATCACAATCGACCAGCACTCCATATTAGGAGTACACACCATCAGCTGTCCTGCAGAATGAGGATTGCAAATTGTATTGGGATCGATCTGTTATAACTGACCGTAGCATCCTCGCCAATAGACCTGATATTATACTCATCCTGAAGAGGCAAAAGCAAACCTTCCTCATTGATGTTACGATACCCAACACCAATAATCTGCAGCAGTCTTATGGTGAGAAATTAAATAAATACGGTGAACTCGCTGAAGAGATCAAGAAAATGTGGCTACAAGATAAAGTCACTATCGTGCCTATAGTTATATCCACAACAGGTGTAGTACCGAGAACTCTCGCCCAAAACCTGACCAAAAACTGCCCATTCTGTTGCGTTAAGTATTCAAGGCATTTTCCAAGCGTGGGAATCTATACGTGGCTTACATCTATGTGCCTCATGAGTGGCTACTAAAGATTCTTCAAATATAAGACTGATGCTAACGTTGTTAACTTTTTAAGGCATGTTATGACATCTTGGTAAACGAAAATATATCTTAATGAAGCAGGGATTGCCACTGAAAACATACCAATAAAAAGAGGTTATTTCAAGGAAACGCTTCAGCCTCCTGTATTGCGATAAACCCTCTATCAACGAGGCAGGAGAGAAAGTCAATCATTTGCTCGATATGGATGACCTAAAAGTTACGGGAGCTACCAAAACCAGCTAGAGCAAATGTTGAAGATTGTAGAACAATTCTCCATGGATATTGGAATGCGGTTTGGACTGGAAACGTGCCGTCCAGTGAATATCGTACGAGGTAAAGTAGGTACAGGTCATTTTGAACTTAGGGGCAGCCAGAACATCGAGGCAATGAAGGGATAGGAATTTTACAAGTATCTCGGAGTGAAACAAACAATGCACATATCACATGGCGCAATGAAGGTTGAATTAACAGAAGAATTTACTAGAAGGATAAAACGTGTGGCAAAAATCAACTTAACCGCAAAAATATCTGCAAGGCTATCAATACCTGTGCCGGCCGTCTCAGTTATGGACTGATAGCATGGACCGGCACTGACATTGAAAATCTCCAACGGAAAACAAGAACCTTACTTACAAGAGCACACAAACACCATCCGAGGAGCGCAGTGGAGCGAACAACCTTGCCAAGACATCTAGGTGGAAGAGGTCTAGCGGATCTACGTAAACAATTCGATCGGCAATTAAATAATTTGCACAATTATTTTCACAGGAAAGCTAATTGCTCAGAAGTTCATAAGGTAGTTTGTAACGCAGATGACTCTAACACCACTGGTATTAAAAGAACAGATTCAAGACCGCCATCATATCGACCTTGAGAAAATACCAGTGTGGAAGGAAAAACTCTTGCATGGGAGGCATGCGAATGAGGTTACCCAGGAACACGTCGACAATACAGCGTCGAAGTATTAGTTGCATTTAAAGATCCTTTACACAAATAGTGCACTATGTAAAAATCGACCTCTCCTATTGGTCGATCCATCTCGTATTACGATATGTCTGCGTGATGCAATCGATTTCTGTCAAGAGCTCTTGTGGTGTAGAGGTTTAGATCGTTGGGTCTCACCTGGAAAACGCGGGTTCGAACCCAGTTGCTTTTTTTTATATTTTTTTAAAGATTATGTTTCTAAACAGCTTTTTTTCTTGATTTTGGGTATGTCTTGGGTTAGATTGGGTTAGCACCTGGTTAGTTTCCTTTTCTTGAGTCCCCGTAGCGAGCGAAGCGAGCGGAGGGCCATGCGGATCGACCAATGGGAAAGGCCGATTTTTATATAGTGCACTATTTGTGTAAAGGATCTTATAATGCGTATTAGTTCTACGTCGTTTTC
>MU185462.1:2146-20735 GCA_016904865.1 Pissodes strobi | reverse complement strand
CCACCCACCTCGCTTCTCGGCGGAGTGGAGGGGGCGCGCTCTGGGATATACTCGATGGATTGGACGGTGAAAACTTCTGTGCTGCCAATACTTTCGTTTTATCGAAATGCATTTAGGGCACAGAAGGGGGTGATATTGACGGGATGTTTTAGGAATACGGGCTGGGAATGGATCAATCACTATGTCGATCTAGGTTCCAGATAGAAAATTGTTGTTGTTTTGTGTATCGGGTCGTGTTTGGGTCCACCCTGCGGATTATATCTCAGGTCTGCACGCCATTTTGTCGACGTATTCTCTGACATATTCATTTTGAGCCATTGCATGCAAGTCCTGGATCCTAGCATACGGACCCACCGAGAAGGTCACTCTCAAGTAGCTATTTTGCATAACTTGCACTTTTTTGAGTTTATAATCCGCAATAGAGCTCCAAACCGGCATCCATATAGCAGGATTGGCCTAGGATGAATCTATATAGCATGATCTTGTTTCGGGGACTCAAATAGGAGCCACTCCTGACAAGCGGCTTCAACTTGTCAAGAATCATATGGTTTTTATTCTGAATATGAACGATGTGCCTGTGAAAGTTGGATTTAGGATGGATGGAGGTGTTATTTATTGTCATTGGCACTACTTCTGTGTTGCAATATTTTCTGGTAAACACGGCTAATTCGGTTTTTGCCGCGTTTAGCCATATTTTCCATGTATTGATCCAGCAGAGGGCATGATGATCTGTTATGATCTTTACTGGTTTACCATATATCAAGGTGTCTTAAATAGCTTAGCACCCATACTGCGCCTAATAATTGTAGCTATGTGATTGTATAATTTTTTTCCACTTTTGGACAGAATTCTGCTTATGTAAGCTACAGGGTGCGCAATTTTATTATCATCCTCCTGTAATAATATGGCTCCGATTCCACATGTAGCTGCATCTGTGTGCAAAATTGTGCCTTTGTTTGGATTAAAGTGTTGTAACACAGGGGCTGAATTTTTCCTTTGATGTTGCGAATGCTTCGTCTTGCTTTGGTCCTCTTTTAAATGTCGGGCTTTTCTTTGTCATATCGTGTAATGGACGTGCAATCATTGAAAAATTTTGAATGAATTTTCTGTAGAAATGACAGAGTCCTAAGAAGCTTTGTATTTTATCTTTGATCTTTTTTGGTATTGGAAAATTTCTGATGCACGTGAGCTTGGATTCGTCAGGTAATATACCCTTGTCACTGACCTTGAATCCCAAAATTTTTATCTCTTTCTTTAGGTATTCGCATTAGCTCGGTTTCAATGTTAAATTTGCCTGACGTAATCTGTCGAAAACTTTTCTTAATTTTAACAAGTGTTCTTCTAGCGTTTTTGAAAATATTATTATATTGTCCAGGTATATGAGTATTTCTTTCCACTTCATGTCACTGAATACTCGATCTGCCAACTCTTGGAATGTTGCTGGAGCGTTACATAGTCCAAAACTTAAGACATTGAATTCGTATGCACCATGTCCCTGTGCTACAAAAGCGGTATATTGTTTCGAATCCTCCTGTATTGGGAGTTGCCAGTATCCGGAAGACATGTCCAATGTGCTAAACCAGGTAGAATCGCCTAGATAGGTTAGTATATCGTCTATCTGAGGCAGAGGCCAATTTGATTTCTTTGTGACTGAGTTCAATTTTCTATAGTCTACGCAGAACCTAGTATTGCCATCCTTCTTTTTTACTAGTACAACTGGGCTTGCCCAGGGCGAGTGGCATGGTCTTATTACTTCGCTTTCTAGCATATCTTGGATTTGTTCGTCTATTATGCCTCTTTCTATTTGGGACACACGGTATGGGCGGCTTTTCTGTGGTTTGTTGTCTTCTAGCTCAATTACGTGTTCGGTAAGGTTTGTTTTTCCAATATATTTTGGAGATTTTGCAAATACGTCCCTATATTCAAATAGTAATTCCTCTAGTTTTATTTGTGCTTTGATGTCTGTGATGTTGTCTAGATGGTCATCGTCTATGGTTATCATTTCTTTCTTGTCTGTTGTATCTTCGCTGAGGTGTAGGTTGTATGCGGTATCTTCTCTTTGTATTTCTTCTAACATTGCTACTGTAGTGCCCCTGTAGATTTTAGCTGGGTAATTTGCCTTTGCGGTTACTGGCATAAACATTTTTTTTCCATTTGTGTATATATTTGCCTCAATTGATAATTGCTTTGTGGCTAACCAGTCTGTGTTGTATTTACAATTAAAAATATTTGAGTGGCCTCCTATTTCTTGGTATTCTGGGATTTCTAATTCTAATGTTTTTGTTTCTCCCTTTGTGATGACATAGTTCTTTCTAGCTCTAATTTTAAAAATGCTAGGCGTTTGCTCTATTATAATGTTTGTAAATAGCCCTGTTATGCTATTTAATTTTCTTGGCCTTTTGTCTCTACATATTAAAATATTTATATTGTCTGACTTGAATATGTAGTGCAACATTTTTTTAAATGAATTCCATTCTGGGATATCCAAGCCCCAACCTCTTCTAGGTATTGCTATTTTATTAATTCCCTTTTGTTTTAATAGTTCTTTTAGTTTTATGAGGCATTCAAATAATGTTTCGAGTGTTGGCCTGCTATGTGTGTTGCTCCTAGTGCGGAGATAGACCAGTTTTGCCTTTTGTATTTTTGGCCACTGAAATTGTTCCTATTTTATTATTTTTATTCCAATTTGTGGTTGGGAATTCTTGCTTAAGTATTTTAACTATATACTTTTTTGTTTTATTCATATCTGTTAATCCCCATACTGTTGGAATATTTTTGCCGAGGCCCTGTATATTTCTATGTTGTTCCTGTATCGATTCTAGTTTATCTAATTGAATTTTGTTTTGTTGTTGTAAAAATAACTTGAATTTGTTGTTGTCCTGCTTTTTGTCCCTGCTGGCTTTTGTTTGTATTTGTACAGATGTTGTAAGCCCCGGTGCGGTGCTATTCATTGATTCGTATCTCAATGGGATTCTATATTTATTTTGAATTATCAGTTCTTTGTTTGGGATATTTATCACTGCCTTGTTATGTTCTAGAAATTCCATGCCCAATGTTATCGGATAGGGTGCACTGTTGATTACTTTTGCTTTTATCTGGAGCTTAAATTTGTTTCCTATTTGTAATGGTGTGGTAACTTCACTCATTACTTGTATACGATGCCCTCCTGCTGCTATGAGAATTGTGTTGCTATTTCTATGTTTCAGGCCTGTTGTCCAGTCTTTCTGTATGACGTTGTTTTGAGATCCAGTATCTATTATTGCCGTGACATTTTTATTGTTTAATTTTACTGTGATGCAAAGTATGCCTTTCTTTTCCTTGGCCCCTCCTGCTGAGATGACTGGGGTGCTTAATTTCGCAATCCGCTGCCTTTTGGATGATTTCTTCGGCAAGATGCTGCGAAGTGTCCCAATTTTCCGCAGGTGTAGCATTTCTGGTTATTATAGCTATTTCTGTAGGCCTCCTTATAATAATTTTGGTTACCATTATTTGTATATGTTGGGAGCCTTTGTAAGTTGCTATTGTGGTTTTGTGGCATTTCTTGCCGTCTGAGGTTATTTTGTATATTCGTATTATAATTATATTTGTGGTAATTGTTTGGACGATTGATGTTTGTATTATTTATGTTATTCGAAGGACGATAGTTATATGGAGGACGGTAATTGTCTCTATTTGGAGGACGATAGTTATATTGAGGATTGTGATGTATTCAGAGGACGGTAATAATTGTTTTTTTGCTCATGGTTTTGCCTTTTATCTTTTCTTCGTCTCGGTGCTTTGTCTATCGTTGCTGCTAGCGCCTTCACTTCGTCTAAGTCTCGAGGTTTGCTGTTGGGGGGGTTTGTCAACCAGTAAAAGTTATAATAATTGTCTTCGGTGAGCCCTTCGCTAAATATATTTAAAAACTCTTCTATGTCCACGTTTGCCTTGTAGTCGTGATAAAGTGCTCTTAGTTCGTACAAATAATTTATCACTGTTTAATTCTCTAACTGCTTCCTTTCTTCCACGGTCTTTTTACGTACTGTCTGATAATTTCTGTCTTCGAATTCACTGATAAAGTCTGCTTGCAATTCGACCCATCCATTATTTTGGTTTGCTGTCTTGTATTCCTCGAACCAGATTTGCTGCTCCGTCCAAAAATGTTTCGAAATATCCAATTTTTAATGCATCATCCCATCCGTTTGCTATTGCCGTTCTTTCGTATGATTTTATAAAATCGTTGGCTTTGCATCTGCAAGGATGGAATGTAGGTGGGCTAATAAACTGTGGTATTGCTGCTTTCTTTGCAGTAGCCAAAGCGTCTGTGATTGTTGTGTTTGCCATGTTGCGACGTATTGTTTGGATATCTTGTGCTTCGTCTCGTTCCTATTCTTCACTAATGACTTCTCTAGCCTCGGTGCTGCTGCGTGATGCTTGGTTTTCTTGGTATAATTGCGAGTTTTCACTAGGTGGTTCCACTAATATTTTGTCGAGAAATGAGATTATCTTAACTTGTTCTAGATTTATTATTGGGGATGCCGGTGGCATCTTCTTAATTTCCTTGATTCTGAGAAGATGGCTGTACTGCTGTGAGGTAGGGTGGGCGGATTTAATTAATTAGACGACAATGACTCTGAACTTCACCAAAATGTCAAGAAGGCAACTTTTTTATGATTGCCAAAAAATCTCAAAGAAAATTGGTACAGAAAACAATCTCGTGGGTCACCACGGCTATAAAAAATATAGACGGCTTGGATTGATGCAAAATATTATTTTTAGCTGGATCAGGGATCTATCTGGAAAAAGTGTATCTCCTCGACGAGTCCTTGGTCCTGTGTCCTATGTACGGGGATCAAGACGGCTTCCTCCATCACGTGTCACATAAGCTTGTGACGGGCGGATAAATTACTTGGTGTATAAAAGTTTTAGTTACGTAGCTTACTTTTTATATGTAGTTAATTTAAACAGCACTTGGCCTTATGGCTTTATTAATTTTCACTGATTCACTTTTAAGGCGTGCCTGATCAGAGTGGCTTTTCCCTTTCGGTAGTTCGCACTGATAGGTCGTTTTTAAACGTACCTGATCAGAGTGGCTTTTCCCTTTCGGTAGTTCGCACTCATAGGCCTTTTTTAAACGTGCATGATCAGGTGGCTTTTCCCTTTCGGTATTGTTTTGAATTGTCAACAAGGTTAATCATAACAGTTTATACTTTAATTAACAACAATTTATAATTGCGATTCAAGGTTAAGTTCAAACTTTCCACTGTATGATTTTATGTTAGTTGACAATATGTTAGTATGACCCAAGGGGCTCTAAGGTTATCAGCTGCTTCCTGCGCTATAAGGGATTGGGAAGGATAGTGTTGTCGGCATATAGTGCCAAAGAGGTATCAGGATGATACGGTAGATCTGTTATGAAGTAACTAAAAAGTTGCGGAGATAACACTGTTCCCTGGGGAACCCCTGCCATGGTTGGCTTCATAACTGAGAATGTCCCATTTATGCGCACTGCGCGTCCGGTCAGGTATGACGCAATCAGTGCTGTAATATGGAGTGGGAATTGATGCTCTATAAAGAGCTTATGCAGCAGGCCGTTGTGTCACTCCCCTCATATATATCTTGCACGATTTTCGCAACAAGCATATTAGTACTATGCCCGCTGCGAAAGCCGAACTGCTCCTGTGGCAGTATATGGAAGCTCGAGGTCACTCCACTGATCCTGGACAGCAAGAACTTCTCAGTGAGCTTGTTCAGTCTGTTCAGTAATGAAATGGGTCTATACGAAGTTGTCAGTTTCGAATCTTTCCCTGATTTCGGGCACAGTACTACATGCGCAACCTTCCAGAGCCTAGGGAAGCGTCGAGCGCCACAGGCTTTTCCTTTAGTGTGCGTGCCGCCGCCATAAAAAAAGTTAGATTTTTTTGGATTATATCAAAAATATTCCGAGACACGAAATACATGAAATAATTGAGACACAGAAACATGTAAAAATGGGACAACATGGGTCTAAATATGAGACATTATTTTTACTATTTTTTAGATTTCAATTACAAATCCAAGATGCAAAATCACGTGATTGAAGGACCTGTTTGTTCAAAAATACCGCCATCAGATCCCCTTGGAGGAACTTCTAAAACGGTAGAGATTTCTGCCTTTCCAACAGATTTTGACAGATAGTTAGTTCTTTAATTGTTATTAAATGCTCCTATTCAAGATATCATCATTCTACTGTTATGTATATTTCTATTAATAAATATTTTTGTACTTGTTTATTGTTTGTATTAAAAAAAAAACGATAAAAATAGTGTATTATTCCTCAATGTCTTATTTTGGGTCTAGAGGACAGCACGACTGTTTAAACAAGCAATTTATCATTGTCTCATAGTTAACCTGGCATGTCTCATTTTAAAACTTTTTCTGGGATATAATATATGAGACACAGTTTTTTTTTCAATTTTTTAAAGGTAATTTTTGTCTGATTTTAAGTTGTCAATAGTTTTCTTATCATCATTTAAAAGATTGTGGCACATAAAAAAACAAAAGTTTCAAAGAGGGTCTCATTTTTACCCCCACTTGACCCTATGTTCTAACATTATACAAACAAATTTTGCTATAATAAATGGTTCAAATACACACTGCTATGACCGCACTAAAGAACGAAATCACAGCTTATCTTTCCATTATATTCAATATTCAGCTGCTGTTCAATTTTCAACTCAAAATAATTGCTTTTTACCCTTTGAAACTTCCGTTAATAGATTATGACGATTACCTACGTAATGGCACAGTCCTATATCATCATGTTAGAAACCGGCAAAATAACACTTAGCACCACACCTGCTTTAAGTAGTTCTCGAGATTATTATCATATATTCATGATAAAGAGAATCCTATTCTTATTTTATATATATTTTTATCACTCAATAATTCCTTTCACAATAGCATTAGCCGAATGATCGTGCTCGACACTAAAATTGTTGAAAACATATTGGAGCCTGATGGATCGAAACTAGGCTTGCGAAATTTCCGGAAATATATTCTTCGGGAATATCTCCGGAAATGTTGGAAATGTTTTTCCGAACAAAGGAGCTTAAAATAAATTAAACATTTACAACAAATTATTATGTAAAATTAGGTACGTGCAATAAATTTAGATATACAAAAACATAAAAATAGGAGCAAAACACTTGTCACATCATCAGTGAGACTATCATAGTTCTAGAATATTGGGTGATGATTTTCCTCCGGGTTAACATATTATCATCATCAATAATTCCTTCATGCCAATCTTTTCTAACAATCTGTTTATTCTCACGGCGATCTTTTCTATTTGTTACGGGTGAAAATTCTCTTATTAACCCCTAGTTATGGGTAAGTGATTTCGAGTTGTTCGAATGTAGAATTTCAAGTAGATATTTAGGGCCGAGTTTGGCATTTTTGTAAATTTCGTGTTATGTTGTTGTTATGGTTTAATTTACGCTTTTAGGGTTTTTGGAGCTGTTTTTTTTTTAAGCTGGTTTTTGGAGCTAGATGTTGGAAATGGTTTTAGTAGCTGGCTGTATCCTACGGTGAAGTTCCGGTAGCGCTTTATTACGAGGTTCTATGACTGTTTCCCTGTAGATCAGGAAGGGCCAATTTTACCCGGAATCTGGTTAATCAGCACTGTTTTGACATACAGATAAGAATGATGGCTGATTCTCGAATATAACCTCGGGAGTCTGACGCTGTTACACGAGATAAGTCTAATTTTATATTTATATTACTACACTTGGACAGTACTATTGTGCCAGGAATATTTAATACTTTGCATAGACTTTTAAATTTTACACAGGATCTAATACTCGATCATTTTTCGAAAACGGTTGATTAATTTCTTTAATAAGTAATAGCATACAGCATAATCTACTGAAGTATACATATTTAAATACCCTCTTTGTGAAGTGTTGCTACGCTAGTTTAGAAACATTACTTACTTCTTACGGGTGCTAGATTTATGGACTATCTCTAGTACATTTTATATCCGATGAAGTTAATCCATTTTATTATGTCTTACTTTAATTTTGGCTTTGAAAATCGAACATAACATTGCTTCCTTTTTGAGGAATACGTTCTCTTGTTGAAACTTGCAACTTGGGTTTTTGGAAAGGCTATACTAACCGAGTTAAATTAACTTAGCATAGTCTATGTGATAAATTCGGTATTTCTATCACCGTCTAGGTTGCAGATTGCAGCAAAGCGTTTCGAAGAAGTGAACTTTCAAAATTTTATAACCTTTTGACACTAGAACTTTCAAAATTTTATAATCTTTCATTTGATGCCTTCAAATATTTTACATCAAACTGTCAAGGTTGACTAGGGGGTGTGTCTAGTCAGTCAGTAGACCGGGTCATTTCGAAATTTCACTACGGAGTAGCTGGCTACTTTCCTTCCAGGGAATTAATAGGCTAGAGGAACATGTTATATTTTACTATTCAAAATAAAGTATTGGCCTCAAATGCTTGGTATTATTTAGGGTGTATGTGGGTATGTAGATGTTGAATGGTGACCAAGCAGATAGCGTAGTCTTCGACAGGTAATTGTTAACGTATTTCGACATTAGAATTTGAACTTAGTTTCTACAAAAATAAAAATTTATTTATTGCCATTTTCTATTTTTCTTTTAATAAGTATTCGTTGTGAGATACGTAGAGTAGTTTAGCTGCTTTCTCATTATCATTGGCAAGCCTATTCCTCTTTTTTAAACTTCGACGTTTAGTGGCATTATGAAAATGCTTGATAATGGAGATAATGAACAAAGGCTTTTCCATCATGAAACGAAGCTTATAATGCTATTTCAAATAAGCTTTTTATGGATAAAATTATTTAACATTCATCAAGCATAATATACAGGTTTAATGACAAATATTCCTCTTTTGTCATTTAATTTTTATATTGTAGATTTGCAACACTGGTAACATATTCAATATCATCATAACTTGTACATTTTTCATCATCATTTTGCATAAATTTACTTTTATAATTTCTTTCGATATTTTTTACAAACTTTGCTTGTGGATGTGCTTTTATAAAACGATTTGGTACAATGCCTGCACTGGTAAATATTTTTACTTCTAGAAACCCAATACTTATCAATGAACTAATAATAAAAATACTAACCCAAACTAATAATATTTGCAAATGTAAAGGGAAATCACAGACCTAGAAAAAGGGACCCAATTGTTTACGTTTTAACACGATCCAACATTATTCCGCCTTTGTGTTTATCATAATTGCACCTAAATCTGACATTTTCGATCATTTTTATATGAATTACATGAAACTTACATGATGAACTCGAAAATCTCTTAGTTAATGTGAAGAGAGTTAAATTAAGCAATATTTTTGAGCCAATTTCAAAAATTATAATTTTTGTCAAGTTTTGCTTATAAAACGTGGAGATGCGTTATTTTGCATATTTAACCGAAAAAAATTCAATTCTGAGTGAATCACCTGTCTTTTTTTATTTTATTTACTTCTTATTCAGTCTTTACTGAAATTTTCACTTCTGTCGTGTGAACTTAAGCACACACCGTATTTTCCTTATAAATACTGATTCTTATAATTATTGTTATAAGTAAGATAAGATCTATTAAAAAGTATCGAAAATGTCAATTTCTTACTTATCTAGGGTCCGGACCACTTTACTGACAGTGGATTATTATTATTATTATTATTATTATTATTATTATTATTATTATTATTGTTGTTATTAGAAAGACCACATTTGAGTACAATTAAAAAATAATGAGGAAAATGCATTATTTACAAATTTACACAAAAAACCCTACAAATCATAATTTTTAGTAACTCTAAGCATGGAAACTTGATGGTTTCTGTCGAATTTAATTTAATGCAATGTTGCCGGATTATACATAATAAATAACATTTTAGTAAATATCTGACAATGCTTTTTTAATTTTGCGTCAGTTTGGATAGTTATACGTCACATCTGCTATGCCCTCCGCCCGCTTCGCTCGCTCCGGAAAAAAAAAACAACAAAAACTAGCCCAAAGCATTGTTTATTCTTATAAAGACAATATCCAAAGTATAATGTTAGGTATTATGCATAAAAGCTATTTCGGATATTAACTAAAGCAATTAGCAACCTAGCGATATTCACAAACAGGTGCTATTGTAGTACCTATGCAAGTGGTATGTGTCTAAACGGACCAACAATATGGCTGTCTGGGAATGTGGCAATTAAATGAATTTTCTTGCTTAAAAATGTGTTTTAATAAATATTGCTGCTTTAATTAGGTTAACGTACGCCTTTAGAAGGTAAAAATAGTGTTAAAATGTTATGTTTTTATTGAATCGGTCGGTAATTTTGTCACTTTTCCATAAAAATTCAATAAAAACATAACATTTTACCACTTTTTACCTTCTATAGGCGTGCATTAACCTAATTAAGCCAGCAATATTTATTAAATCATATTTGTAAGCTAAAAATTAAGAAAATTCATTTATTTATGACATTCTCAGACAGCCTGCGCGTGAATTCTGCGACGTTGCTAATTGATTTAATATGCTTAAGACCTAACATTTTACTTTGGGTTAGTTTTTATTGGTTTTCTTTTCGGAGCGAGCGAAGCGAGCGGAGGGCATTTCACATGTGATGTATGATCACCCAAACTGACCCCCAGTTCAAAATGGCAGTTATTAATATGTTACTTAATCCGGCAACGTTGCATTAACATTTGGCCAATTTGACAGAGACCATCGAGTTTCGATGCTGCTAAAATTGATGATGTTTATGTGAATTATTTTTTTGTTTAAATAATCCATTTTTCCCATTTTTTGTATTAAATGTACTATTTCAAATGTGGTGTTTCTAATAAAAAAAATTATAACAGAATTCCACTGTTCGTAAAGTCGTCCGGACCCCATTATTTTGTTGACTTTTTTTACAAAATTGATCAAGGGTTAAAAATAGTGTAAAAAAGTCGATTAAAATATCGAATATAGTAAATTAATTCAAACCTATTGTACTATGAAGTCAATTACTCCATAGTACTTCAATACTAGACATCGATATGAGTCAATCAAATCTCAAATTTTAAGATTATAAAATTATTAAAATTTCATTATAAGATAACCGAAACTTGTGTTTATTATAATATTAGAAAGCATGGACTGCGATCACGTAGGACTATTGTTATAGCATAGCTATCCCCCCAGCTTTACTCTCAAAGCCATTTACAGTATCAGTATATTCCTTATACAATGACAGTATTTGCCATATACTTGAAAAGTATCAGTGGCGTAGCTGGACGAGGGCGTAAAATCCCCAACCGCTTAACTTTTAATGTTACATTTTACCAAAAACTTATACTGAATAAAATGTATATGTTCATTATACAGGGTGCGCAAACTAAAATTATATTTTTTAAATGGTGATGAGTCATGTTTTTAAAAAATGCGACAATGAAAAGTGTCGCCAACTCCCCGACTATAATACGTTTTTACGCGGAGTTAGATTTCTAAATGGCAGGTGGTTAAACATATAATAAAACTGTCTTTTCTGGTCGCGTTATTACCATGATAATGATAGTCCCTTTGCAATTTAAAATTATAAAAAAATAATATAATTGTTTACTTTTCATACATGTATAAATCCTCCGATGATAAAGTACATTCCATAGGATATAACGCATGACGGCCACCAAAAACTCCACAGATTACTTAATTTAAGAGATTCTAAAGATATGTCACTCCATCGAGTTGAAATACTAGTTGATGCGTTGACGCTTTGATAGTATCCAAATTGTCTAGCTAGATGAATCCACACAATAATCCAGTCACCTAAAAAAAAATAACGGATGAAATCCAATCCAGAACGTTTTTCTGGAGCAGTTCCTAGAATTGTATTTAAAGAGGTATATAAATTAATGTTTATATACATTTTACGCCGGTTCCGGATGTTCCTGTGAGATTATGTCTGTCTGTGCCTTGAATCATCGATAATAATAATAAAATATAATAATGTGTAACGGCTGCGTTCAGGGCATGTTATAAATGAGACCAAACATTTTTGGAGCTGGCTGAACGCCAACCGGTCAAAGCCGCATTATATAAAGCGGTTCCTTGAAGACAAAAGAAGAAGAAGAAACGTTTGCGGCCATTTTATAATTAGCGTCTAGGTACGCCAATTTTAAGCCTTCACGCATGCGTACGTGTCATTTCATATATTTTTTCAAAGTTTTTTCTTGATTTTGATCATTGCCTTGGGTCAGCGCATACTTTTCTAGTTAAGAGGGTGGTGCTTGGGTTGGTTTTTTTTTCATTGCGCCTCTGGAGCGAGCGGAGGTCTATGCGTGAAGTTAAATATTAAAACGACAACACTGGGCCGCTGCCAAATGCGCCGGACCTTTGAATATATAGAGAGAGTAAGGAGGATTTCGCAAATTCTTTGAATATAAAACGGGCGACAGAATCGGCCATGTTGAACAACCAAGTATGACTCACTGTTTCGGTTGTACGCTGTCAGCTTCGGATACGTAAATGTTTTCTATCAATTTTAAGCTTATTTAAGGTGTTTTTACAAAGTAATAGGTATTAGGAAATTTTACAGTTTTATGTTTTAAATAGTTCAATATTTGCAAAAATAGACTAAAACAGTGAAAATAGTGCTGTGTATTTATCAAAACAACACTAATAACAAAAATGGTTAGTTGTGCATGTTGTGGCTGCTCCGTGACGCCAAAAACTAAACAATTAGGTGTAACTTTTCACAGGTAAGTATCTTTAGTCTTTTTGATTCTGTATTTGCTCGAATATATAAAGAAAACAGGAGTTTATTTACACAGAATTTGACAGAAGTGCGCCATATGCAACAACCATTCTCGTCACCAATATTTGAGCTTATGCTCCTTCCTTTATTTTTATATTCAAAGCGCCGGACCGCAGGTCAACAAAATTGGCGTACGTAAACAACGCCACCTACACTGATGGCGTTTACGTAAACGGGTCATCATTTGCCTATTAAGATCCTTTACACAAATAGAGCACTATGTAAAAAATCGACATTTCCTATTGGTCGATCCATTTCGTATTACGATATGTCTTCGTGATGCAATAACTTTGCGGGAAGAGCTCTCGTGGATGAGAGGTATGGCTTGTTCTCACCTGGACGGCCCGGGTGCAAACCCCGTTGCTTTTTTTATTATTTTTTTTAAGATTATGTTTCTACAGTTTCTACAGTTTTTTTCTTGATTTTGGGTATGTCTTGGGTTAGTTTGGGTTAGCACCTGGTTAGTTTCCTTTTCTTGAGCCCCCGTAGCGAGCGAAGCAAGCGGATGGCCATGCGAGTCGACCAATAGGAGAGGTCGATTTTGAGATAGTGCTCTATTTGTGAAAAGGATCTTAATATGCTCATCATATCTATTAGATAAGCGGCTAAATCTAGTCTTTCGTAGCCTCAGGAATATGGGGTTGCTAAATTTATTCTAGTTGCTTGCGTTCGCGTCATGTCTTCGCGATGCGATCAGTTTGTGCGAAAGAGCCCTCGTGGTCGAGGGGACTAGATGGTTAGATCTCATTCCGGCGGCCCGGGTTCAAATCCCGTTGCTTTTTTTAATTTTTTTTCTTGATTTTGGGTATCTCTTCGGTTAGTTTCGGTGAGCACTTGGTTAGTTTCCTTTTCTTGAGCCCCCGTAGCGAGCGGAGGGCCTTGCGAAAAGTGCTCTGGTTTGGCAACAGCGTATTCCAGGAGCTACATCGGGATCTTAGACAAGAAAAGCATATAACATGGGAAAAAGCCTGTTACCAGCTGCCACATAAATTACTGGGTAATTTCAATAAATTAATTGAAATTATAAGTAATAAATAATAATTAATAAGTTAAAGTAATTTTCAGTCGTAAAATAATATAGCCATTTTATGGGTAGAGTATGAAAAATATGTTACCTACGCCTCTGTTGAATGACTCTCCTTGAAGAAGATTTATGGCTTTATTGATTATTTGATGACTGAAAATATCCAAGAACGGGTATCAGATTACTCTCGGTAATTAAATAAACATGCCTGTATTCCCTGTCATGATATACTCAGAGGTAACACAATGTGTACATTATACATTATTATTAAAACAAGAAATCTGCAAATAAACTACAAGGTCATCAGACAATAATTACCTGTGAAATGAAATTCTAGGCTCCTTCTTCTCACTTCGACTCTTGCAACCATATGCCGAACAATTTACTATTCTGAATCTTAGTTTGTATCCCTGTTTGTTCAAAAACTCACAAAATAACTGCAAAATAGCACCGCCATAACAATAGATGTATTTGCCACATAAATAATGGCCGCCGCTCTGAAAAGGCTTCAATTTCAGTACATTGGTTTAATGTCATGCGCGGTATCCTTACTCATACCTAATCTAAGGTCGTGCTCGTGTCCACCATTTCTGTCATTTTATCTAGGTCTAGGATCCAAACAATAACAAAGGCAATGGAATTTATTCAATTTATAGTTTTTTCGTTATTTTTGAGTTAAAAGTGAGAATGAATTATAAACAATATATACATCGGCATGGTAAATTGTTGGCCTTATGGATGTAAAAGTAGCAGCGAGTTAAAAGAACCCGGAAATTTGTTTCGCAGGTAAAAAAGGTTTTTGTGTATGAAATGATATGGTTCAAATCGAACAACAGCTCTAAGCGGGTATTGGCGATATCTGGGCAGAAATATTTTAGTTATAATTAAAAATCTTGTTTTTATTGTGTACAGCTTTTATACGTTGTGAATCGTCAAATTTCATTCGTTATTTTGCATTTAAAAGGGGCTTTTTTAGGTCAGGATTTTCTATTTTGACAGAAATTCAATAATTTGAAAGTAAAACGTAGTTTTTATCTCGATTACGTGACTGGTAAAAGCATTTTTAGGTTCTGCGGCTGCTATGCACTGTGTGGACTTCGCTGGACGACATTCATCCAGAAACTTGGTTTGAAATGCTCCGGACCGCCCAACTAAGCATATCTGATCAGTTCATTTCACCCCCTATATACGGCAAGGAATGTTGGATCAGTGACACTATATTTTTTTACCCTTCAAGGTGCCAAGCATGTAAAGCAGTAGCTATGAGCTGTATCCTTGCAGGTACTGACAGAAATGGGAACATCTCGTTCCTCCTGTGTGAATGGAAATTTCTTCTGGCCAGGACTCCCGATTCTTCCTCAGGAAGAAAAGAAACAACGGTCACTGAATGATAACCATGTGTTCGCCCATAATGGTAACAAAGAAAAACAGTAATGATAGTGTGTCCTATTAACCTTTTAACTGCTCCAGACGTATAAATATGTTGTAGTCGAAATTGCTCCAGGCGTATATATACATTTCGTCCAAACAAATTATTTACAATGACAGACTACCCTATTTTATTAGTTTTCTAGAACGTTTTTTTCATATTTTAAACTGATATTGATGTATAAATAGCCTACAAAGAGGTTTGTTTCAGTAAATAAAACTTGTATTTTCTCCAAAATATTGTGTTTTAATTATAAATAAATCATCTTTTTACATAAAAACATTTTATTTCACACAAATATTTGAAAAAAAAAACAAGCACTATGCAATAATTTTTGTTGCCAATATAAGCTAACACTGCTCCTGGCGTATATGTGCACAACGGCCACGATTCTGGCAGATAATGCCATAATGTATCAGCTTTCCAAAAAATCTGGAAAGGCACAAAATATGGATCATAAATATGAAGGTTCAGAATTGAGAACCGACTGCAGATTCCAGGCTGTGTTCAATACACTTGGGGACACTCATTCTAGATTTTGTTTTTTAAACGAAACACGTCCGAACATCTTTCATGTGTTTATTTATTTATTTATTTATTCATCAACGTATCAACATTTTCAAGTAAGTAATTAGTTATTACATTTACACTAATCTAAACTAATCTAAAATTATCCGTTTAGCCTCACTCTTAAAACGAACCTTTGAACTATTAAAGAAATTCAGCCTTTCACAATGCTTGTTTACATTAGCTGAAATCCTATCGATGGGGCTGAACAGCAAGTACCACGCTCTACAGTAAGGTATGTGAAGAAGTGTTTTACTTCGTGTTCGGTAAGTAGGAATGTGAAATTGAAAGAGTTCCAGGCACTCGGGGCTTTTTATGAAACCATTGATAATATTAAAAGCAAAACAGGCATCGAAGTATTCCCTCCTACAGGATAATGAAATCAATCCCAGGTATGACATAGTCTGCTCTTCACCAAGATAAATGTTTTGAAGGAGAAGTTTGTACTTTGCAAATTTAATAAATTTATGTTGTACCTGTTCGAGTCTATTTATGTGGGTCTGATAATATGGAGACCACACAATGCAAGAGAATTCCAGAATAGATCTAACAAGCGGCGAGGCCCTTCGGGCCTCGTTTGTGTGACCTTCGATCACACATTATTGCCACGCTCCTATCCGTACCGTGACCTATAATTAGAAAGCCCTTATAATTAGACTTACCAATCGCTAGTCTAATTTTACCGTGATAAATTTCTAATTGGTTGCCATGGTAACCGACTTGTCAACGTCAATTGTTAATTTTTAAAATCTTTATCTAAATACCAAATATTAAATCTCTAAGTCGTACGATTGACGAATCATGACGATTTTTTACTTTTTTTTGGTTACCATAGCAACCAGTTATTTAGTATCAAATTAGGCTTCATAAACAATCCTAAGTACCATACTATATGTTTTATTAGTGATATACATATTACTAATTGGTTGCCATGGTAACCGACTTGTCAACGTCAATCGTTAATTTTTTTTAATCTTAACCTAAATACCAAATATCAAATCTCTAAGTCGTACGAATGACGAATTATGACAATTTTTTACTTTTTTTGGTTACCATAGCAACCAATTTTTTAGTATCAAATTAGGCTTCATAAACAATCCTAAGTATCTTACTATATGTTTTATTAGTGATGTACATATTACTAATTGGTTGCCATGGTCACCGACTTGTCAATGTCAATCGTTATTTTTTTTAAATCTTTACCTTAATACCAAATGTCAAATCTCTAAGTCGAACGATTGACGAATTATGACGATTTTTTACTTTTTTTTTTTTTTTGGTTACCATAGCAACCAATTTTTTAGTATCAAATTAAGCTTCATAAGCAATCCCAAGTACCATACTATATGTTTTATGAGTGATGTACATATTACTAATTGGTTGCCATGGTAACCGACTTGTCAACGTCAATCGTTAATTTTTTTAAATCTTTACCTAAATACCAAATATCAAATCTCTAAGTCTTACGATTGACGAATTATGACGATTTTTAACTTTTTTTTGGTTACCATAGCAACCAATTTTTTAATATCAAATTAGGCTTCATAAACAATCCTAAGTACCATACTATATGTTTTATTAGTGATGTACATATTACTAATCGGTTGCCATGGTAACCGACTTGTCAACGTCAATCGTTCATTTTTTTAAATCTTTACATAAATACCAAATATCAAATCTCTAAGTCGTACGATCGACGAATTATGACGATTTTTTACTTTTTTTGGTTTCCATAGCAACCAATTTTTTAGTATCAAATTAGGCTTCATAAGCAATGCTAAGTACCATACTATATCTTTTATTAGTGATATACATATCATTAATTGGTTGCTATGGTAACCATGTTGTGAACAAAGAATGCTAACATACTTTCACCTCTACTTATAAATTGACATCGATAAAAGAAAAGTTGGTCCTTGTTTACACGTACAAAATGCCAAAAAACGTTAACTTGTCCTGTTTTCACACCCTGTATATTAACACATCGTAACCAAAATCAATAGACTTCGATGGTTCTTGGACCTCTATCTATATGCCAAATTTCAAGTCGCTATCTTCAAAATTGCGACCTGTAAATGCCTATAAACCGTAACTTGTCCTGTTTTCACACCCTGTACATTAACCGATCGGAACCAATATTAATAGGCTTCGAGGGTTTGTGAACCTCTACCTCTATGCCAAATGTCAAGTCGCTATCTTCAAAATTGCGACCTGTAAATGCCAAAAAAACGGTAACTTTTCCTGTTTTCACACCCTGTATATTAACCGGTCGTAACCAAAATCAGTAAGATTCGAAGGTTTGTGAACCTCTACCTTTATGCCAAATTTCAAGTCGCAATCTTCAAAATTGCTACCTATAAATGCCAAAAAAACAGTAACTTTTCCTGTTTTCACACCCGGTATATTAACCGATCGTAACCAAACTCAATAGGCGTCGAGGGTTTGTGGACCTCTAACACTATGCCAAATTTCAAGTCGCTATCTTCAAAATTGCGACCTGTAAATGCCAAAAAACCGTATCTTGTCGTGTTTTCACACCCTGTATATTAACCGATCGTAACCAAAATCATTAGGCTTCGAGGGTTTGTTGACCTCTACCTCTATGCCAAATTTCAGGTCGATATCTTCAAAATTGCGACCTGTAAATGCCAAAAAACGGTAACTTGTCCTGTTTTCACACCCTGTATAACAATTAGAGCAAAAGAGCAAAGGGACAAAAATACGTGTCTTACCGAATACTTTTATTTGACATAAAAAAAAA